>LOEQ01006234.1:36025-54956 GCA_001685075.1 Bramus lutescens | reverse complement strand
AGTGATAGACTGTTGAGTTTCTCCTTGTCCAGTGATAGGCTGTTGAGTTTCTCCACTGCCTCTGCCATAAAGTCGGTGGACAGCTCCCTCCTTCCCTGGGCCTTCCATCTCTGTAGACAGCATTAGCAAGGATCAATAGCCCAGCTACAACTCAGTCCTTCTTCAGTCCCCCTCTCCAGGCTGAGGGCTCTGGGCTCTCAGAAGTGTGGGCTGGATTATTTGTTGCTATCTATTGTAAGACTTCCACAGCCCCTACCCTCTAATACAACAGCACAAGTGAAACCCTGTGTGTCAGATGTAGGGATGAAGATGAAGGGATTCGGGCTATAAGAGGCCACCTTCTCATAGACGGGGTGTCTGGTCAGGGTCAAGATGGGGAATGAGGAAGGCTAGCTTTGGCTATCCCAGCTCCAAGGATGGCCTTGTCTTCTTCACATCAGCCTCCTCACTCACAACAAGACTGTACCACAGCCCCATAAGCTGCTGGCATAGATGCAGGCTGTAAAATGGGATGGATTGAATGAATCTGTGAGGGGGATTAGAAGCAGCAGGGGACCACAAAGCTCTCCCCCCTGCAGCTGAATGAATCAGCCTCTGCTAGGTGTCTGCAGTTAACCTGACTTCACCCAGCTCAGGAGAGACTGCACCCAACATGATAGAGCTACCCGTGCACCTGCTGGGGGCTGAGTGCAAAACAAGGATAATTTTCATCCCCTTCCCCCTCCCTGCTTCTCTCTCCTTCCCTCATTCCAGCTCCATGCAGGCGGCAAGAGAGACATTGATTTTTTTTTCTTTTCATTTTTCTCCTGGCTGCAGCCAAATGAGGTCAGAAGTTAAATTAGTCCTGGGAGGCAAAAAAAAAAAAAGAAAAGAAAAAGGAGCTGCATTCATACTTCAGCTCTCTTCTGACTTTTGCCAGAGATCCCTAACTGTTGTTTTTCTGTTCTTCCTTACAGATTCGGTACCGGAAGGGCTGGGAAGAAATCATCCGCCTTTGGAATCCCTGGGGCAACACAGAATGGAAAGGACGCTGGAGAGATGGGTATGAGTGATGGAAACATGGGCAGGGGCAGATTCTTCACTGAACATCTGGGCAGGGGCCGGTCAGCCCTCTGCAGTCTTCACTGCGGGCCTGGCCAGTTCATCAATGGTTATGGCTGTGGGTATTCTTAAACTCTCAGGAATCATTTTCCAAGAGTCTATTAGACACCTATTATGTGCATGTGACAAGCTGCACACTGGGTTAGATAGGTGCTGTGACACATACACAGATAGGAAGGCCCAATGGCTGTCTCTCAAAAGATCTCACATACCCAAGATTAGCAAAGAGGGTAAAGAGGCAGGATGGGAGCCAAGCTTCTCCCTTGGGAAAAGACAAGTAGAGAATAAAAGCATCCTTCCTGGAGGGCTTCTTTGGATTCAGATGCCAATGATGCCACAAGATCAGAGTAGAGGAGGCTCCATGCCAGGTAGAGCTGAGGAGCTGAGACAATTCTCTGAGTGATCTCTTTACTGAGCAGACTCAGATGCTCGCCCCTGATCCTGAACTCAGCGTACCCTCATGCCTGAAGTACACCTTGCTCATGATGGGGGTTGCTGAGTAGCTACATCTCCAACACCCTGGTGAGCATCTGGGTACTCAGAAACTTCGTCCAGGTGCTGGAATGGTTACTCTCAGCTGCCATAGCCTGACCTCTGGCACCCTAACTGCCTGTCATGAACAATTCAATATCCAGTCTCCACATATGAGAGAGAACATTCAATATTTGTCTTTCTTTTGGCCCTCTCATTGTTTTCTCTTCCTCCCACATCAGTCCCCAGTGCCTTGGTGACTGAAAGGACCGAGGGGCAGCAATACTTTATTTGCTTCTCTTGGTGGCCAGCGGGGATGAGTCTGCCACATTCCACTCAGGATCTGTGCAGACCTGTAAAAGGCATCACAGCACGGTGGCTGCAGCTTCATTGCCAGTCAGGGATGGAAGCACGATCAGAAAGGAAAGGCAATGTGTCAGGGAAACAGAACAGGACCCAATAGGGTAGATTTTCACAACAGTTCTGGAAGCCACACACAGACAGCCAGTGTTGCTGGACAGGCTGCCGACACCCCAGTTGGATTCCCGGGGCCAAGCTGAGGCAAGACTCCTTGATTTGCTGTGGGTGCCAGAGCTGGTGTGTCCCTGGCCTCGTGGATGGGCACTTAGCAAATAGTGTGAGATAAATGTGTGATAGAGGGGGGAAGAGAAGGAAAAAGGGGAAAAGGAAGGAAGGAAGGGATGAAGGGAGGGAGGGAAAGAAGGAGGGAGGGAAGGGGAAGTAAAGAAGGGGAAAGAGGGGAGGAGAGGAGAAGGGAAAAGAAAGGGGAAGGATAAAGGAAGAAGAGAAACATGAGGACATGTCTGTAGAGTAAGTGTGGCTGGAACCTCTGATGCTCCCTGGAGCATGGGAGAAGGGAAATGAACTTAGGAAAGCATGCATCTAAGCACCAACAGAGCCTTACGATGCCTCCCTTACTGTCCCTTTCTTTTTGTCTCTTGCCTCTATCCTTAAAACTATATTTCTCTCCTTCCTTCCATTCTGGGGATTAAACATGGGGCTCATGCATGCCAGGCAAGATCTCAATCACTTCACTCTGCTCTCAGCCTTCTTGATTATCTGTTGGAGGCAGGGCCCTGCTTTATTGCTTGGTCTAGGTTTGAATCACTCAAGCCGGCCTTGAACTTGCCACCTTTCCTCTCAGCTTCTTGGGCTGCTAAGACAGCACACCTGTGCAAACTGACCTGGATTATCTCTTACTTTTTCCAAAGTAAATCCAAGTAACCTCTAGCTGTCCCCAGCTCTCCATGCCCAGCACCCCAAACTGCTGAATGTGGCCCAAAGGATATTTTGGACCATTGACATCAGGTTCCTTGGGGTGAGGGCAGACAATAAACTCGAAATGGTTAATATATTTCCCTTGTGTTTTCCATGACCAGGGAAGGCCACAAGGGACATCAGAGCTCAGAGAAGAAAAAAGGTCCTGTGGGTGGGCATATTCAGGGAAAGCGTGACAGACGGCAATGCGCGGGAGGTGTCCTTGTGGCAAAGGCGTAGGGTGTGCTTCAGAAGAGGAACTAGGTAGGGCCCTTCTTCCGAGTCAGGAAACTGCTTGGCTATAGCAGAGGAAGCGAGGAAGGGGAGATTGGGCCTGAATCCTGGATTCAAGCCGTACAGGAAATGAGCACAGATGGAGCCCCTAAACAGGAGTGTGTGGTGTACAGAGCAATATCCCCCCTGTAGCATCAAGTCCCCTGGCTGAGTGTCAGCCTCCTCTCGCCAGAGCCAGGCTGGAAGGAAGTGGTGGGGACTGCATAATCACTGTCTCTATGCAGGTGGTCGATTTCTCCCGACTCCTTAGGAATGGAGACGGATGGTGAGAGCCGAATGGTCTAATCTCAGCCATAATTGAAATTTCAGTCGCACACACTTAAAGGCAAACTTGCATGAATCAATAGCGTATTGATTTACACTACATTTATTTTCCCTTACACGCTGCAGAAAATGTAATTATCGCTTAATTATAAAATTGCCATTTTACAATAACACATCTGACTGCTTCAGCCAGCAGCAGGAAGCCAGGGGTGGTGGTCTCTGCCTTGCTGTCCTAACACAGAGGTGACCCTGGCTCTCCATTCAAGTTCCTTTGTGGGAAAGATTTCATTAAACTGTTGTGCCTCTCAGGCCTGTAGCCTGTGGAGCTTGCCTCTGCTTTGAAGTACACGCTGAAGGAGGAACAGCTGTTGCCTTGTGCCTAGAAGGGTCTCTTTCCCTTTACAACCCAGAACTTGCTTCTGGAACACATCATTTCTGTAGTTTAGTTAACTAAGCAAAAATGAGAAAAGTCATTGCATGGAGTGTGTGTCATGGTGTCTGTTAGATCCCTGGGAAGGTATCATGGAAAGCAAAGTCACTGCTCTCTGGCTGGGCACCTGGAGTCTAAAAAGAGAAAGAAAGAAAAAGCAACAGAACAATAGCTACGCAGAGGACTAGCTGTATGGGAGTCCAAAGGAAGGGCCAGGTATGAAGCAAACATGCTTTAGCCAGGCTTCTCGTGCAGAGTACCCAGTCGGTGAACAGATACAGGGAGGTAGCAGGTCAACATTGATAGGAGTGGTCCTGATGCGGTAGCATCATAATGAAAGCCAAGGGATGCGTGTGGGGAGATGGCAGGGGTAATCCTCTTTAAGGAAATGAAGGCATCTATGATTGCTGGAACAGGATGCTCAAAGGTGGGGGTGGGGCAGGAGCAGATGGGTTAAACCTGGAGAGGTTGGCAGAGGCCATGGCTTTCTTGAGGGGTTTGCCCTGGCAGCAACTGGATGTGACCAGCATGTTTTAAGCAGGGAAATGACATGATCAAGCTCCTGCAACTTGGGTCACAGCGTGGAGAGTGGGTAGGAAAGGTGGGTGGGAGCATGTTCAGGGAGAACAACTATATGTCCACGAGGGATGAAAGGGTAGGCTGAACTGGGATAACAAAAGGAGGAATGGGACCAGGGCATCTGTGAGATGGGTCTAGGAGACAGAGTCCATAAATAAATAATATTTGATAGCTGTCAAGCAGAGACAGCAAAGGCTCTTGTGTGCAAGTTTGGTAATAGGAGGAAGTAGAAGAAGAAGAAGATGGTTGAAGATAGGAGGTAGTTTTTATTTGTGTACATTAATTATACAAATTATGGCATCTTTACACATGTAGATGATGTATTTTGATCATTTCCACACTTTATTACCATCTCATGTCCTCCCTTCCCTTCCCCTTGTTAGTTTATGGAATCAGCCTAGGCAGCTACCAACAGACATGTTGGTAAACAAAGTGTGATATATATAGAGTGGAGTTTTAGTCGGCCATAAATAAGACCAGAAACATGCTAGCATCAAGAAAGTGAACAGAACTAGAGAATATACTGAGAAGGAAAAGCCAGATCCCAAAGGATAGATGTCGGGTATTCTCTCATAGGTGACACCTAGAGTTTAATGTAAGGGGACAGGTGATGTGAGGTCACCGTGGCCCTCTTGCAGTGATATGGCAGAGGTCTCACTCTGTGGTCTTTCCCTCCATACCAGGTCCCAGGAGTGGGAGGAAACCCTAGACCCACGGAAAAGCCAGCTGTATGAGAACAAGGACAATGGCGAGTTTTGGTACTTACGCTTGTTTGAAGGATTCATTGCCCAAGCCCCTCCCTCCCAACTGCTTCCCTCAAACTTTTGTGAGGATGGAAATTGGTGTTGCAACCATTTTGAATGACAGGTAGCTGTGTCCTCTCTCTTTGGTGTGAAGGTTATCGTGGAGATGAGACACTGGGATCTCCTGGACATTTTGATGGTGAAAAGGTAGTTTCTCAGAGGTTTGAATTTGGAGACATGATTGTCACCTCTGTCTTCCATCATATAGGAGCTCAGCAGCTTCAGTTTGCTTTGGCAAGATTCTTCCAAAAGACTAAGTGGAAGTGAATCTTCCAGCCTGGCCCTGGGAGGGCTATCACTGCCCTTAGCTAGAAACTATGCAAGACTCCATATCTTGAAAACACATGCTATATATGTCTCATGTGCACATCTTAGAGAAGATGGCCATTCCTTGGAGGGGTCTCTGGTTTACTCAGTGACGTATTTTGGTGAGACGTAGCATGTGTGTATGAAAACAAAGAGAAACAGCAGGACAGCTCTTTAGAGTAAGCCTGGCGGGGGCTTCCAGTGCTCCCTGGAGAACAGGAAAAAGGAAACAGAAAACCTGGCTGTGACAGCATGGACAAGCCCAACACCGGTTCAAGCCAGACAAAATCCCAATGCTGAGAAGAGGAAGTGGACAAAGTCCCACCTCTAACCAAGAAACCTTTGGCAATTAATACCTGCCAGGAAAGGGAATATTTGTTTTCACAGTGGAGTGTCATTGAGCATGTCAACCACACTCCAGGGCAGGTCCCAGGCTGAGAAGGAGTAAACCAACAGACTCTTGTTTTGGGCATGTTTGTTTTGGGCTTTATTGGGTTTTTTTGTTTGTCTTTTTTGATTTTCATTTTTTGTTTTGTTCTTTCATTGAGAACAAGAAAGGACATGATGTTGGGTGGGTACGGCAGTGCAGAGGATTTGGAAAAGCGGTAAAAACATGGCCAAAATATATTGTATGAAAACAAATTTAAATAATTAAAACTGAAGGAATTTAGCACATGTGAAATAAAAGAAAGCCTTGGTCTGTGTTACTAAGACTCAGAGAGACAAGCGTCAATAGAAGGGCAAAGCTTTCCCAGTATCTCTGTTTTGGGAGGAGAGTCTCAGGGCAGAAGCTCATGGCACTGGATGTTCCAGAGGCAGACCTTGGTCTTTGGATAGGTCTCTGGTAAGTCAACATCTGGACACTTCTGCTGACTGGAGAGACACAGTGAAGTGGTAGAAAGCCAAGCCCAGGAACATAGCCAGAGGTGACCTGGGCTGTGTGTCTGTTTCCCACAGGATGTCATGTCAAGATTTCCAAGAGAACTTCTCATGCCTGTTCATCTGTAACCAGATCCCCATCACCCTGGATCACAGAGTCACACCCAATGAGAGATGGTGCCAGATGATGTTTAAGAACCAAGTGATCTCAGGAAACATGGCAGGTGGTCATTCTGCTAGACCAGCAGCTGTCAACCCTAGCTCTGCCCAGACTTTTCTCTGACTCTTTCGTCTGGTTAAATAAGTAGCCTGGTGAAGAAAGCAAAGGTGTTAGCTTCAAGAGACAACCAGGGCTTCTCCAAGCACAGGGGCAGCTAGTAGGGTTGGGCAGGGTGATCACCTCTCCAGGCTTCCACACCCTACCAGTCCTGCTACTCAGTTCCATCCACGTCCAGGGTAGAAATCTGGCTCTCTGCTCTCCAATAAACACCCAAGACCAGGAGAAAAGGCAGCAGAAAGAGCATGGGAAAGGAATTCAGAGCCTAGTTAAATGATCATTTCCACACACTAGTTTTGGGCCTGGGAGTATCACTGTCTTCTCAGTCCTCTGACTCCACAACTGTAGAAAGAATCAATAGAAACCCCTGCTGGTTCCCTTGAATCCACAGAGCACCATCCAGACAGAGGGTGAATAGTCCTGCCCTGCTCAGGAGTTAGCTAGTGGCAGGCATCTCTGTCATAACCCTTCCCTGTTTGTGACACTGATGACTGAAACTGCTTCCTGTGGTGTAGAATCTGAGTGAGACAGTACATCCTCCATAAATGAGGCTGTAAATGCATCTTGTGCGAGGAGCGCATGTGTACACTTGCCTGTCCAGAAAGATTTCCTTGAATGACCCCAGACCTTAAGGTGTACTTCATTTCTGATCTCCGGGCTCTTCTGGTCGCTCCACTCAGAGAGCCTTGTCATCAAGGAGGCCACGGGCAGAGTGCGTGCACTGCTGAGGCATTCTCACTTATTCACCTCCCAAAGCAGTGCCACGAAAGCCCTTTCCCCGGATACAACATGCATTAGTGAACTAACCAGCCTTACACAGCAAGGCCATTTATAGTGCTACCTTGGAAGGAAGTCGGCAATTGAGTGCCTGCTATACGCTGCTGAGAGCATTTTAATCAGCATCTTATTCAGTACTCATAGGAAGGCCATGACCATGGTCATCTTCTGTGTCTCCCTACCCATCGTCCAAAGCTCACAAGTGGCGACCCATGCCTTCTGAAGAATATCTGCTCATCTATATCCTGACTTCCCTGCCCTGCTTCATGCACTTGAGTCTGATAGTTTCCATGTGAGCCTTCCTCTTGCTCTGTCTTGGATAAGTGTGCTTGGGTTATATATACAGAGCACTGTAACAACCACCCAACCACCTGTTTTCTACTTTCTTCACGGGGGCTTGGTGATTTGATGCAATTCAAGGCTCTCATGGTTATTGACAGTATAATAAGTTCGTGCATACTTGGAGATTCTTTAATTTTACATATACATGTCCCTTAGAGCTGGCCATGATGTAGGGCTCTTATAATCCCAATACTAGAGGAGGTGAATACAGGAACATCCTTGGGGCTCACTGGCGAGGCCTAGACTGCTGGAAAGTCCTAGGCCACTGAGAGACCCCGTCTCATAAAACAAAACAAAACAAAATAAAACAGTGATCAGAATGTGAGAAATGAAATTTGAGGTTGGCCTCTGGCCTCCACAAACATGTACGTACACACACACACACACACACACACACACACACATACACGGGGCCGAATTTTTTGTTTAGGAGACATTTTTGCTCAAGTAGGGATAATACTCCCATCTCTGTTTTTAAGAGAAAGAGATGGAGGTTCAGAATATTAAGAACATAGTTTCAGAACTACTGACTGTGGCTATGGTGGACCGAGGTCTTAGCTTTCCAAACAGTTTAAAACCCAACTCCATAAAGCATTGCACTGGGACCCTTAGGGGTGTTTCTGAGCCCTAGTAATGGCTCATTCTCTTCCAGGAGGACATGGGAGGGATACTCAGTATCTCTTTGGTGTTCAAGAGCCCACTGACGGCAACAATGTTGTTGTGGCCTTCACAATCACATCACAAAGCTTGAAGACAGAAGAGGATATATTTCCATTACAGTTCCAGGTGTTCAAGGTATGCAGTCTGTTTGGGGACTTGCTCTTTATGGATACTGTGTACACTTGGAGCTAGATAGAGATACTGGCAGAGCTGGAAGAGTTAGTAACAAAAGCCCAGAGACTCTGTAGCATGCATGTGTCCAGTTCTAAATTTTTAAGAAAAAATTTAAACCAAAGGAGAATTAGACTTGACTGTTTTTCAAATAGTTTTCTGTTATGTATGTATGTATGGGTATGTACACATGTGAGTTCAGATAGCCATGGAGTCTAGAAGAAGGCTGGATCCCTCTGGAGCTAGGGTTCCAAGCAGTTGGGAGCTGCACTATGCAGATGCTGGGAAGAGAACTCTGCAAAAGCAGCATTTGCTCTCAACCCTGAGCTACTCCTCCAGCCTCTTGACCATGTGCCACTTGTGTGGTACAGCTTTTCCAGGTGTGCTTCAGAGATATGCCTGAACCTCAAGAAGTGCTCAAGTCCAAGACCAGATTCTTTAATTACGCAGATTCTTGAGACAATCCCAGACCCCCTGAATTGGAATCTTAGGTGCAAAATCTAATGATCTGCATTTTAACAAGTTCTTTAGAGGCTGCCTACTTGGGTCATTTTTGAAAATCATTGATTAAATTTAAATCATTGATTAAAATGAAACACACATACACATTTAAATTCAATAGGTGAATTCTTTGTCCTCTTATGTCTAGACCAAAGCCCAGCTACAGTTCAGTGGTTGACAATCAAGCCCTGTTTGGCTGCTCATCTAAAGTCAGGTTTTCCCTTCATCCCAGAGTCCTCTCCTCCACTGCATTCCAACCAGCTCCCTCACTCCCTATTGCCAGAATACATGCACGCACGCACACACGCACGCACACACATGCACACACACACACACATACACACACTAGCTAACTTAATTAAAAGAAAAAAGCTACAAAGAAAAAGAGAAAATCTAATGGCTTGGCTATCTCTTCTCCCAAGAAATTCAAAACATCCCAAAGGAAGAGTGAGGGATTCTCAAGTCCTCCATCCTGTAGCCTCATGGTACAAGTAAGACTGTGAATCTTTGTGATGCCAGTGGTCCCTCCCCCATTAGAGTTGAAGAAACAATGGCACAGGGATGTGAAATGGCATGCCAGAGTGAAGGGTGGAGCTGGGACTGGGCACCAGATGCCCTTAAAGCCTGAAGTTAGACACACCTGTCACCTTTAATGAGTACCACAGAGCTCAGAAGTCTATTGACACACTAAGCAAGAGATGGAAGTAGTCTCCCAAACAACTCCGGTTGCTCACTGAGACAAAGCAAATTTCAAAGACATGGGTCTCAGTCCATTTGTGGCCAGACATGTCTCCTGCCTCCTTTGCTCAAGGGGAACTGTCCTGCTAACAGCTGTGGCTCTTGCTAGTGAGAAGGCCTCACAGATGTAGCATTGCAGCCTTACAAATGGCTTCTCATTTCATTTCTCAAAACCATGGATATTCCCACTTTCATAGATACGAAATCTGGGCTCAAAGAAGAACCATCATCTTTCCAGCAGCTGGAAGTGATGGGTCATGTTTGGTCACAGCACCTATATGCTCAGGCCCAGGGTTCTCAGTAGGGCTTCCTTGCTTTTCTCACGGTACCCAGAGTAACAAGAGAAGCAAGGGTCTGGCCTTGGGAGAGAGCCTGTTGGGCTCTACTCTCTGAATACAGTTCAGAACTCTTGCTTATTCCTACCCCTTTTACTTAAGTCTTCAAGAGTCGAAGCCCCTACAGAAGAGACTGTTGGGATTCAACACAATACTTGAGTTGCCTCAGGCTTGCTCAGACTAGCAAAGGACATCTTCTAAGGATGCAATAATAAAGGCATCATTTGAATCGCCGTCCAGCACTTGCCTCCACTCTGGTGAGAGGAAGCATGTGTGCTTCCGCTGTAGTACCTAAAAAGAGTCAAATATCCCTGGCCCCAGGCTTTGGATGCAGAAGGAGATTTGTGACCTGGGTGTTTCCACCTGGGTGTCCCTTTTATCTCCATCCAGTCACCTCACCATACACACATACCGGCTCATGCCGATACTTAACTATTGAAGAATTAAACAGAGAAGGTAGGAAGAAGCAGGTGTAATTTACAATCAGTCTCTTAGAAGTAGCCATATAGGCCAGTTTGTAGGATCCTATCTAGCTGTGGCACTATCTTGTTCAGCTCTAGCCTACCTTTTGAGCTTTTTCTCAATGACTCCACCCACAACCAATAGGTAAACATGCTTATGGTTCAGGAGCTATCGTGAGGTTGTAATCTACTCAGTCTTTAAATTCTCCCAAGCTCCTTTCTCTCCTTTGTACAGAGATGCATTATCTCTCAGCTGACACTTAACCAAACTGCATGCAGATCAGAGGCTTCCATGGGCGTCCTGAGGTCTCAATGGTCCTCCCAGGATCCTGATTGAGTTAAAGGCCAAAAGCCAGCCTAGCTCTCATCATAAGACTTTTGGGGGGACTGGAGAGATTTCTCAGTGGTTAAGAGTGCTTGCTACTCTTGTAGAGGAACTAGGTTGGGTTCCTAGTACCCACATGGTAACTCACAACTGTCTGTAACTCCAGTGCCAGGGTTTTTAATGCCTTCTTCCTTCTTGGGCACTGGGCATACACTTGGCATTTACCCATATATGCTGGTAAATACTCATTCATATACTTTTTTTTCATCTTAAGAAAAAAACTTTGTTTTTTGCATTTCAGCCAGAAACAATGAGTTTGCCAGCATCCAGGCTTATGGGGGTCCCTAGGGCTGATGATAATGCTGATGCAGCTGAAATGGGGTTCCAAGCTTAGTGTGAGCCTGTAACCCACCCCCCCCAGCAGCTGTGGGCACACTATTCTGTCTGGATATCAGTGGTGTGTGAACAAGCAGGAAAAAATCAGGACAAAGAAAAATGACAAGAAGGGCTGGAGAGATGGCTCAGAGGTTAAGAGCACTGACTGCTCTTCCAAAGGTCCTGAGTTCAATTCCCAGCAACCATACGCTGGCTCACAGTCATCTATAATGAGATCTGATATTCTCTTCTGGCCTGTAGGCATACATGCAGAATGTTGTATACATAATAAATAATTCTAAAAAAAAAATAAAAGAAAAATGATAAGAGTACTTGCTATTTGATTCTCATTCCCACAGGCCAGGGTCTGACACCTCCCTCCCAGTATCTATGGCTAAACTGGCTCTAATCACACCCACAAAGTAGTTAGTCTGCATGTGTAGAACCCCAGCTCACACTAGAAAGGAATCCCAACCCAGACTAACTGGGAAGGACTGTGCTTGATGGGAAGTGGGGCTTCTCTGCAAAGGAAAGAACGTAGCTCGCCCTGTTCCCTGCTCCCTATCTCGCCTTCCTAGCCTTCCTTTTCTCACACATGGAACAGGACTCAAGCATCTGCTCAAAGGACTGTGCTGAATAGCTATCTTATCGCACAAAAGGACTTTGAAAATTGTAGCAGGTCATAAAAACAGAACTCTGTCCTTGGTGTTTCCTTCTACCAGATGGAAAGAGTGGAACATAACCGCCCTGCAGCCCATATGCACACACATTCCCTACAAGGGGAGGGGAATATCCACAGAACAAACACCTATCATGTTTACAGTTGGGGAGGTCAAAGTTGACTTCTCTTTGGTGTGCTCTTTATTGAGGGATTTGTACCTGCACTTGACTGAGATTATGTCTTATCTCTGGTCCTGTCAGTGTCCTCCCCCTTCCTCCTATATTACCATCGTAACTATGAAGGATAACCATATCTTCCCCTAATACATAAAGGGCATGCTGCCTCCTCTTGGATATATTCTTTCTTCTTTAGTTTCCTATCCTTTGCTGCTCCCTACAACAGTGTAGGTTTCCTTTTCCACAACCCTGGGCACCCATCTATCCCCACGCCTGACACATATTCTGTATGTCAGACAGGCTGGCCATACAAGAAGTAGCATTTGCCCTGAGCCAGGATGAGAGACCCAGTTGTCTTTCCGTTATGTCTTCCTAAAGCCTTTTTCCCTCTCTTTCACAGGTAGACTCCCAGGTATGGCTCCCTGCTGTCCTCAATGACTTCCCACACTTCTGATGCTGTCCCTCGGTAAACTATTATGCCTCTCCCCACCCTGGGGTCTCCACATGCCCCAAGTCCACAAATCTGCTCTTGTTGTATCTTGAATCAGCTGTCAGCATAGTGTTTCCAAACAGGTCAGCAAACTAGAGTAGGATTTGTCGTCTTGGTATATGGATTAGACCCCATTAGGATTCTCTTTTTAATGTCCAAGAGGGGCTGCAACTGTGAAAACATCCTGAAGCATTTGGTCCTCATAGAGAAGCTTGTTCCAGTGGGTTCCTGTGCATTTAAGATCTGGGCAGTAGTAAGGGGTACCCAGGGAGGACCTTTAGTCCCCAAATCTATCACAAGCTGAATCTTGCTGACTACATAGAGCTTCAAGGCATACCCTCTGCCTCTTCTCATGATAAAATGGATGCCTTTTTATCCAATAACCTGACCTGGTCATGTATTGATAAAAGATCTGAAGGCTATAGCAAGGATGGGAAGGGACAATGGACTTTAGAGGGCCTGACCTCACAGGCACAAACTGTGCCATGACAGTGAACTCAGCAGTAACCTTTCTCTGCTGCCAAGAAGAGGGTATGATGCATGGGCCAGGGTCAAGATGTGGTCATAGCCTGCAAATCGTAACAGTGCCCTACCCCAAGGCTGTTACAAGGTCCCAAGAAGTAGACAGTGTCTAGAGTAGCATCTCCCAGAGCTCCAAAATACAAAAAGTTGGCAGCAAAGAGGTGTGCCCTTAGCCACAGCCCAGCCACAAAGCTGGGTCTTAGAGTCTAACTCTGGTTCCTGGTACCCCAGCCACAGGACACCTCGAAGGGTTCTGAGGGCAGGTCTTCAGTGAATGGAATGGATCAGAGTTTCAGTTCTCTGAGCTGGAGGACACAGAGCACAGTGGGAACTTGGGTGAGAAAAGGGTACAAGCCCCACCAAGAGAATAACAGGGCCAGTTCTGTACCTTCCAGGCCAAGAATTCACACGAAGCTGGCTCCTCTGCACACTATACCAAGGTCTCCTATCACTCCCTAGTCAAACTTCTCACTGCCACGGAGCAAGTCTGCTCTCTGAATGGGGATGCAGAGCTGCTCTTTTGGTAGACTGGCCCTATCATCCATCACTTCCTTCAAAGGACCTAGGAAGACCAGGTCCCCAAACCTACAAGGGCTGCTGATAAGAAAAGCAAAACTGTCTTGGAGGGTCCACCTGCCCTCTGCTATACACCGGGGACAGTGGCCTTTCTCTTGCCTGGCCTAGTCTTATCTCTATTCCCGGACAGAAACTTCTGCATCTCCCCCTGCTCGTCCCCCAAGGCAGAGTCCATCAATAACCATTTCATGCTGTATAACCATTCTAAATGGAATCACCATGCTCACGTGTTGTAGGAAAATTTGTTTAGTAAGGGGTTTTTTATTATATAATATGTATGTGACACCTGGTAATAGGAATTGCGCTATATTTATTGTTATATCTGTAAGAAAATTTGAAATAAAAGGAAAATGATTGAGACCCATTATTTTTCAATGAGAAGGAATCCCGAGGCTCTGCTGAAGACATGAAAGAGAGGCAGAGAAGAAAATTCAACCCTGCAGTCCTATGGCAGCCCAGAGCATGTGATTAAAGGCTTAGAGGAGACCAACTGGGGGGACCCCAGAAGGAATTCAACACTGGAAACACTGTCACTAATTTCCATGTCTTCTTTGCACATAAATAAGAAAGAAAACCAGAACTCCAGGATGCCATTAGATTAGTGAGATAAAATTACCTGTCAGATTTTTGTGCATCCACTGTAGCATCTGGAATCTGTCAAGTCCAACCTTTAGACATCACAGCATGATTTTATCATCTACAAAAGAGTTGCACCACATCCCCTGGCTATCCTGGGATATCCTGGGGATCCACGTGCCTTGCAGACTACAGGTGGGATCCATCTGGTAGACAAGCTTTTATTGGGGTTTTTTGTTTGTTTGTTTGTTTGTTTGTCTGTTTAATTTTGGATCTGAGTCATCACCGACTCCTTTCCCAGGACTTGTAAATGCTGGTCAGGTGAGCGGAGAAGAGTCTAGAAGGCAGTGGCCTGCCCCTGGGGCCAGGTTTCATGTCTGGAAAGAGCTTTCTCACAATAATCTTGTTTCTTCTAGTTCCAGAAGTTCCAGGAAAGACTGCCACCTGCATTTTTCTCCCCATTTAGAAATGCTGCCCAGGGCATAGACTATGTCTCCAAGTGCAACTTCACGAAGTCATTCCATCTGAGCCCCGGGACCTATGTAGTGGTTCCCTCGGCACACCGCAAAGAAGTCAAGTTCCTGCTCCGAATATTCCTCAAACTGCCAGACAAGGACAGGTATAGAGCCCGGGGGTCCTGAGTGTTTTAGTCTTTACGAGCAGCGCTCTGTGTGTCACATGTAGAACATGATGTACAGAGCACACTGTATGAGCCTTGCTCTTGAGACACTCACTACAGTGGGAAATGAACATTCATGAGCCTAGAATTTGACCCCAACCGCAATGTAAAACTGCATGAAAGGAGAGAGTAGAGGAACTGCTTCTGGCACTAGGGACTGGGAAGGGCTTCTCAGAGAAAATGGCACTTGAGTCGGTCCTTGGAGGTAAGCAGACATTAGTAACTTCAAGAGAAGAGCATGCATATAGAAGGATCCTGAGGAGAAGCAGACATAGCAGATCCCAGAGCTTAGTGAATAAGTATTGTTAGTCATGTGCATGGGAAGATCGTACCATGAATTATATTTACTTGTCTGAAACATGGCCAGAATGTCGGGTAGACAAGAAAGTCAAAGTGACCTGAAAAGCAAATTTTGATTCTACAGCGTCTTAAATGTTAAATCATGGGTCAAGACTGGGATTAGCAAGTCCTGTCCCTTTGAGCCTGAGGCGGGAGTTAGAGAGGTCTTGACAGTAGACATGTAAAGGTAGCCATCACTGCCAATTCTAGATGGAGGATGAGTCAAGGGTCTTCTGCATCCTGGCAGTAGAAATCACTGTCCGTGAGCATCTGAGGATGAACAAGTCAGTGGCTAGAAAACCAGACCATGCCCACCTCAAATGAACATGTGATCATCGTGTGTCTCCTTCCATGACTGCCTTCTATTCACCCTCGCTGGAGATGTTAGGTGCCTTTGGGTGCCCTCCACATGTAGACTCCTGGGAATACAGTACGGGTCATTTTTGTCTCACTCTTCCCCTGATTTTCTAGGAATCCGAGCAGCAGTTTCAACTTCAGAGCCCTTAAGGTAGGTGTGCAGGCCCTGTTTGCTGTCCTTATCGGCTACATCGCATCTCGCCAAGAGCTTCTTTCTCCTTCCTGCCCTTGCTATTGACCAGGGAAAATGGTAGGCTTCTGGTAGCTCTAAGGAACAGGGCAGAAGAGAAGATCAGCTTCCCAAGACCAGACGGGACTCAAGTATCTTTCTTCTAGCAAACTTTACTTTTCAAAGGGGGAAGTTCAAACTAAGGGGGTGGGGGTGCCCAACCCCTACAACCACCAAGTGAAGAATCTACCTCAGATTCAGGTGAGGCTAATTATACCCTTTAATCAGGCCCGCTCTTACTACAGCAAGGCTGCACCAGGTAAGTGGCCTCTTCCCCAGAAATTTGACGTAACAATTTTCCCTTTGCTCCAGGGAAGTCTTTCAGAAAATGGATCCCAAAACAGCATTTTCTTCAGATACATGGATCAGGTATGTTGTCTAACGCCCACGGACCTTACTCACCAGGACATTGGGAGGGGGGGACCTCCAGGGACAGAGTCATCTCCAATTGCTCGTCAGAACGCATTGAGTGAAAAGGACTTGACCATATCAGCCACTTTCTATCCTTGAACCATCCCCAGAAGCTCCGGCTGCCAAACTGTAGGACAAGCGATGTCCCCATGAGGGTGGAATCCCATTGGAACATAGAGCTTAGGAAGGGAGAGGGTAATTATGGACTGTGTGTAAGGGATATAGTGTGGCTTAAGCCTTTAGACAAGCAGTTGGCAGCAACCCTTGAAATCTTTCTTTCTCTGGCTCGGCCATCACCCCCCACCCCACCAAACCTGGCATTCTTCCTCCCGGGAGCTGGCCAGCTTCAGAAAGCCCTAACAGCTCTCTTCCTGCCAAGCCACCTATGTGCACATGGGGCTTTCCTAATGGTTTAATAAACTGTTATAAAGAACTCCTTGACTCCTCAGGATAAAAGAGCTGCCAGTGGCTCCGTGGGATGGGCCTTTTACCATTAATAACTGTGTTGGTGTGGGAAGCAGAAAGTGATATAGATGATTTTGTGTATCGTGAGCCAAGCAGAGGCTGGGGAAGGAAGGAAGGATGCCATCCCATGCTTCTGTACTCAGAGGCTAATGGCATAGTGGTATCTTGGGCACAGGTTGGACCCACAGGCAAAGGAGGGAGGGGTTACAGATAAGAGTATGGCTGGAATGAGGGGCGAGTACCGCAAAGAGCAGCCCATCAGTGCTTGCCCAGGATGCAGGCCAGCTCTCACTGAAACAAGACTGACCCAGAAGACCACTGCGCCCTGTCTGTGAATTCCCAAAGGCAGAGGCGACTTCATATGCATTCCTTGTCCCCAAGTGCCGATCACCGTCCTTCTCCCAGAGGAGGTGCTCAATCATTTCTGTCAGGTTGAATTAAGACAGATTAGTTCCTCTGGAGCAGACAACCAAGCTTGGATTAGCTGCTCTGAAGTGGTCAGTGGGACCTGATTAGGATGCCTGGGACCAAGCTTTTCCAGGACAGGTGGTACATTTTCACACAGGCCCATGCACCTCTACCTCTAAAATAAAAATATAAATTTGTCGTATGACAGGATGGTACAGACTCCCTAATCAGGACTTTCCCAAGAGATAGCCAAACGTTTGGCTCCCCCTAGAGTGACTGCAGCTGGTACTGGACATTGGTTGGAATTAGAATAAGACACCAATACAGTATCCTCTTAGGTAGGCAAGGCACCCTGGCAGCATCCTGTACAACATGCAAGCTATGCTCAGAGGTTGTGGTCACCCAAGGCATCTTTAAGCAAAGCATCTCTCATTACGTGTTGTGACTTCTCCGTGACGTCTCCCTCTGGCATAACTAGCTCTATCAGCACAGTCATTTATCAGCCTCCGTTGCTATGAGTTGCTTTTGTCAGCCATGGCAGTGGGGATGGCATAACTAGGCCTGCCTGTCGGAAAGGGATCATGCATTTGAGTTCTAGATTCGACAGAGCAAACCTAACCACCATCCTTTATGAACTCATTTGGCAAGCATTTTCCAAACTCCCAGGACTTTCCCCAAGCATCTATTTCACTAAGCTTTGGAAGTTCCCCAGCCCCAACCTTTGAGGGTCCCATAGTTCATACATGCAATTCTCAGGGAACTTGTCTGAGCAACCACCATTACCATCCCTGTCATCTGTTTTTCGAATACTCCTAGTGGGTGATAGAATGTAGAGTCCTGGTCCAAGCGTGCCCTAGGTGGGTAACATGAAGGAGGAAGCAGATATGGTCCATGCTCTGTTCAGCTTGTCAGTTAGTGGGCAATTCCATGAAGGCAAGTCCCTTTTTAGCATACCAACTTCTGTGCAAGATTCTTTGGAGGGGAAAAAAAAACTCGATTGATCTTGGGCACATCAAACCAATTTCCCTGATATTCCCAAACTATGAGGTTAGAACTATGCTGAAGACTAGCATGGGACACTGGCATTGGCATCTTAGAGGCTTGTGCTTCTCGCTGTGAAGCCTTACAAGGACAGGGTATGGGACTTCTTCTGCTTTCAGAGCAGGCAATAAATACCACCAACCCTAAGAGGAGAACGGGACAGTGTGTGGGGGCTGTGAGAGCAGTTATCTGTGAGGGGCTGGTCTCAGGAAACCCCTTGGAGGCACATTCTGAGCTATGGAACGCCACTCTCCAGGTCTAACCACAGAGAAAACTTACTATAGCGCTGGCTCCCCCAAGTACCGTAAAATAGTTGTCAAGGACACTGCCCACCAGACTACGCAGTGCCTGTCTTCAGGGAAGGGCTAGTGTCACGACCTCCGCCCGAGATCAGGCCTAGAAAACACCCTGCTTACCCACCACTTCAGCTGCTTTCTGCTGTTAGTCTAGCAAAGCTTCAGTACCCAGAAGACCAAGTAAGGTGCCCCATGGTACCAGTTTCTAGCGCCTAGACTTCGAACATGTTTAGTTCCTACTATCGCATGCATGCACACTCGAAGGCATCACATCTTCTCATAGTCCTTCTCGAAGTAGAGAACATACCTCAACGGTTGCCATGGGCCTCCTGGTGGGG
>LOEQ01006234.1:24448-36015 GCA_001685075.1 Bramus lutescens | reverse complement strand
GGTCTGTCAGCACCAGCCACAGTGAGAAGGGAAGGAAGAGCATGCTTTCTGTCTAATAATAAATGGAGGGGAGCAGTGTGACAGAACCCACACCAAGAGTCCAATGCCAAGAACGATCATCATGACGGATGTCAGGGAGTGGGTTATCAGCAGGGCCAGAACCCAGGACAGGCCCAGGGCAAAGACCAGGTTGACATGTTGTGGAAAGGAGGGGCTCAGAACACAGAGAATTGCTACTGAGTCAGGTGGATTTTTCTCTTGGCTCCTGATTCCCATCTCACGCCCATTTTTCTCCTGTTTTGGACCAGGGGCTGGACATTGATGCCACCCAACTGCAGAAACTTCTTAACCAGGAGTTCCTGACAGGTATGTCAGCTCAGAGGCCTGCTGGCTCCCGCCCTGTCCCCCAGGTCGCCACCCTCAATGGCACTTCAGTCCTTCTCTTTCCTCAGGGTCTCCAGGGGACACTTTCTCCTTGGACCAGTGCCAAAGCATCGTGGCTCTGATGGATGTATCCTTTGCTGACACCCTGTCCCGCAACCCTAGGAACCCGCCTGCCCTGAGGGCTTCCCTGGGCTTCTAGTCATAGGTCATCACATGGGTCCTGTGCCTGTTCTCCCGACTTACTCTAGAATCTAGCTCATCGTGGTAGCCATAGTCACTATTGAGCAGACTGCTGGGACTCCTCAGGGAGTGCAGTGGCCCTTGGGGTTCAACAGCTGTTATCCAGTTCAACAATGAAAGACACAGAGGCCGCAGAGGTCAAGTACTTTTGCCCAGCTTTCACAGCTAGTTGAAACTTTACAGGGATTTGAAATAGAAGTTTTAGCTTCCAAGCTTTCTGTTCTAACCTCCTCCTGTACTGCATACTCCAATTGGAACTATTCTCCCTTAGCCCATTCTTTCAACACTGGAGAAATCTTCACTGTTTTGATTCCTTACTTAGAAGGCCCCCAATTTAAAAAAGATAGCCACTGAAAACTCTCAAACCTCGTTGGCCTGCAGTGCACAGCAGTGGTGCCCCCTTGTGGCTCACATGACATTTTTGCACGGGTAGACAGTAGCCTTGAGGCAATTCAGTAGCTAGCCCAGTTCCATGGCCACAAGGAATGGGGCCAGGAATCAAAGTTTAATTGCTTAACTCTCTCACCTTAACACCCTCTCCAAGGGGACTTTCTCCCCTACCCAACCGCTGTCTCTATCCAGGCCCGAAAGACAGTGGCCACGTAGGATGGATCCCAAGCCTGGCAGCATCCCCCTAGGCTGTGGCTGTCTCCAGAGAGAGACAGATCACCCCCCTCGCACTGTTAACAAGGCTCAAGTGTGAATGCGAAGCCAGCTATTGTAGAACAAGAAGGCTTCTTGATGGAATCATAAATCAGTCCTGTCTTAGCTGACTGTGGTCTGGAGTCACCCGGAGACACAGAGGAATCCAAATGGCCCTTGCGGCCCTGCGGCCAGGGCACCTAGCCGGGGGAAGAAAAGAAAGGACTAGAAAAGACCTGTGTTTTGTACTGGGAAAGTGCAAATGGGGCCTCCCCTGGGGTTGAGGGCTAGGGTAGGGTGTTATCTCTCATAGTTCATTTAGTTCTCCTGCGTTAGCTGCTTACTATAAGGGGAAGCAGTTCATAGGAATACATAGGAAGCATCCCAGTTTTACACACACGGCCCAGCAACAACACATTTACCCATCCACACTACCCCTGCCTTGCAAGCCCCCTGCATGCTCCTCCCCAGCCTCTCCTGCCAGAGAACCTAGCCCAACTGGTGAAAGCCATGCTGTGGTAGGGGTCGGTGTCCCGCTCGTCTGCTGGATATAACTGAAATTGATGCCTCTTTCTCAGGATGCCTTCCTTTTTAACAATACATTTTATTTAGTAAAAACAAATCTAAACCAGGTCACCTTGAGATAGAGTGGGAGCCAGCTGGCCTGAGGCCAACATGGCACTGGGTTACTAGCTGAAGGATGACGCAGCTCTGGCTTTGCTGCTGGAGCAAACAGCTCCCCTTCTCCACTGCCCTCTGGACTGTTTGGCGCTTAGCTACTCCTCCAGCTGAAGGTGAACGGGCGACTGGATCAGTATGAGTTTGCAAGACTGTGGAGTCGCCTTATCCACTGCCAAGTATGGTCACACTCTCTATGACATGACTAACACTCTTATTTAACCCAGCTGAGCAAATACGTATTGGGTGTCCCACCCTGGGGTATGAAATGATGGGAAGCATCAGCCCATCCCCAAAGTCACCTCACATTTTACTTAGGGAGACGTACATGCAACCAAAGGCTGAAGTGCTGCCAGAGGGGAAAGATGAGGAATGTTCTAGAAGGCTGCACAAAAGAGGTTAGCATGGGCAATGTCTAGAATTGCCGTGGTACATGGTGTATGTGTGTGTGTGTGTGTGTGTGTGTGTGTGTGTGTGTGTTGAAGCACTCATTAGTCAGAACCCTTCTGTTTCTATTCCAACGCATCTGTGGGAGGACCTACCAAAAGAGATGTGGTTGGCCCATGGCCTCCCATTGTCCTCAGGACAAAATCTGAATGCATCAAAGCAGCACACAGACCTCTTGAGTTGAGCTTCTAATTTTAAGTCCAGAAGATGTCATTTTTACTCATCCTACTTCCTCTGAAATCCAACTCTAAGAGGCCTTGCTGTCCCTGATAAACCCTATGCCTTTGTTCCTCTGTCCTGCCCTTCCTCTCTCCTTTTTCCATACCCCAAGCCTGGCCATTGCTCATCCACCCTAAAAATACAGGAAGCTTTGGATATGCCTTCCCTTCCAAATCTTTTTTGCCAGTCCCTATGACCAATTACTCTATGCTCTGACCCCTCATCTTCTATGTGATACCTGTAGAGCAGGTCACATGGTCTACCTTAATATTTTGCACCTAAAAAGAACTTTTCCTTATTATAAAAGTTTGCGTGTTGATGATAGAGAACATAGATGAGAAAAGGCAAACTCAACAAAAGAAAACATGGTCTTGCCTCTTGCCAAAGGGAAAGCATTAAGGCCCAGTTAATATGTTCCAGAGAGTGTCCTATAATAGGCACATCTATACGCATTAAATAAAAGTACAATCTGGCCAGGCATGATGGGCACATCTGGAATCCCAGCACTTAGGAAGCTGCAGCAGGAAGAGTATGAGTCTGAAGCCAGCTTTGACTACATAGAGAAGCCCTATGTCAAATAAATAAGTGAGTGCACAAATAAATACAAACACATACATGCATGCATACAGGCTGCTTTTACAAAACAAAGAGCACCAATATATTATATGCCTAATCATGTCTCTAGCTCTGAACATTTTGAAAGACTGAACTAAGTACACCTGTGTGAATTATGACCAGATGCATCCCCTGACCCCTGACAGCAGACCACTGGGCTTCTAATAGACACGAGAATGGTGGACAAGTTGTGGTTGTTTGTTTGTTTGTTTTCTCTTTTGCTCTTTGGGGGCTCACCACTCAGCCTCCAAACATATACACAGAGACTTAGTACATATAAATGCCCAGCCTTAGCTTGGCTCATTTCTAGCCAGCTTTTCTTAACTTAAATTATCCCATCTATCTTTTGCCTCTGGGCTTTTACCTTTCTCTAGGTCTATATATCTTTTCTTTTCTTCTTATTCTATGTCTGGCCCCCAGCATCCTTCTCCCTCTCTCCTATTTATTCTCCCTGCCAGTCATCCCTGCCTATTTCTCTCTCCTGCGCCGCTATCGGTCATTCAGCTCTTTATTAGATAAATCAGATGTTTTAGACAGGCAAAGTAACCCAGTGTTAGAGAGTTAAACACATGTAACACGAAAAGATGCAACACATCTTTGCATCATTAAACAAATGTTCCACAGCATAAACAAATGTAACACATCTTTAGCTAATATTCCACAACAACAGGCTCCTCCTATCCTTACATGGCCCGGTCCTCCAGGGCAGGGTCTTCCTCGTGTTCATCTTTCCCCCAGAGACCTCCATGGTGTGTATAACACAGCCATGTTCAGAATTGCTCAATAAATGACCTAGCTAATCAGCCACTAAATGAATGAGCTAATGTAATGGAAATCACCTGAAGTCAGTCTTCAAACCTATCAATAACCAAATAAGACCAAGGGGAGGTTCTCAAGCTGTCGTCCTATAGTTATTTTCCCCACCCCAGTTGGCCTTGTCTTGCATACCTGGGATTTGCTATTTGAATGTGGAAAAGCTCCCAAGAGGCAGCAGTGTGTACCGACCCCAGTCAGGCACTCTGTACTCAGTCCTAGGCAGCTGCCCACTTAATCCAAGACCTCATCTTGGAGGTGCACCATGGACCAGGATTCCAATGAACACTCGACAGAGAGGAAAAGTCTCCAGTATAAGCAAGAGTGGTGCACCAATGGTTACTGCAGCCATGCTGGGGCCAGGACCCAGCCCCGGCCTGCTGTTGATCTTTTCTATACAGCACTCTCTAATGGACAAGTGAGAGAATTCATAGATGAGCCTGCACACTTAGGTATTTGTGAATGACAAGCATTTCATGGATTTGTACTTTATTGGTGTTTGCTCCTTGGCTTCTTGTAACAAGCCTTGAAGGCAGGCACTGTAAATAGCCCCGCACTGCAGATGAGGAAACCGAGGCCTAGAAAGGTGACGTAACTTGATGAAGATTAGTTCCATAGTTGGTCAAGAGCTGAACTGGAACTTCAGCTCAGAGAGATGATCATCTGTTCCGTCTGTGCACTTAACTGCTGGACACAAATTCTTTAGAGCAGTCGTTCTCAGCCTGTGGGTCATCACCCTTTCGGCAAACCCCTGTCTCCAAAAACATTTCCATTATGATCATAGCAGTAGCAAGATTACAGTTATGAAGTAGCAATGAAAATAATTTTATGGTTGGGAGCACCACAACATAAAAACTGTATTAAAGGGTTGCAGTGTTAGGAAGGATAAGAACCACTGGTCTGGACAGAAGCCTTGTGCTTTCCCAAAGACAGCCAAACTTCCCACGGGTCTGGAGTGAGAAGAGCTTCAGGTCCAGCTGTGACCAGAATAACTGACTTAAAGGGTGTGGTCATTCCCATTTGCCCCACTCCCCCCTCTACCTCTCTGTAAGCTGACTCCTTGTACACTTTAGTAAGGTGGCTTCTGGGGATGGAGAAGAGACTTACCAAACCTCTCCCATTCACCTCCTCTGGGTCCTCACAGACTTCTTGCTTCTTTCCCTCCCCTGCCCCCATCAGCACGTTTTCCAGAACATCCAGAAGAGCCCTGGAGTACTCCTGAGCTCAGACCTGTGGAAGGTTGTAGAGAGTACAGGTAACATGGGGCTCATGATACCTGGATGACCGGGGGCTGTGGGGCATGTGTGAAGTCCTATATTCCCAGCATTCCATAAGCAAGGCTGACACAGTGACCGTGGGCAGCTGGGAGAAAAGAGAGCTCTAGCTGTGTGTCCTCCCCTACCTACACTGACCTTCACAGGTTCCCAGCACTCTAAACTCAGATACGAGGCCCACCTTCCACCCCGCTGTAGCCTGAGCAGTCCTGTACCAATTTCCCTCCAACCCGGATCTTATTGAGTGGGAGAGGTCCACATGACTGATGACCTATGAGGGATGGAGCTCATCTTCCAGCAGCTTCCAGCTCACTGTCTGGGCTGTCAGGGTTAAATACCCACAGCAGGCTGGGGCTCTCACTTCTCTCTCTTCACATAAAGTTCAGGGCTAAATTAAACGGAGCGTAAGCTTTCCGGCCTGGGGCAATGATAACAACACTTTAGGGTGTAGAGTGCTTCATAGGTCACCATGAACTGTGCACATCATCTCATTCCATCGGCCGTAAACTGGGAAGGGCAAGAAACATTGCTTCTTCCATACGTGTGGGGAAGACAGATCACATAAAGGTTATGTAAGAAAATGACCACCTTCCTTAATAAACCGTAGACTCGTGTTCCCCCAGGTTAACTCTGGAAAATTCCATATTCTTCTTCTCATGCTCCTGGTACAGAAAGGGGTAGAAATGCAAGACACTGCTCTCCATTTGACCAGAACCCCTCCCCTTAATTGTGACAGTCACTGTGCACCCCAGCATCACAGATCTGCAGCATAGCAGAAGACTGAGAGACTCAGCTGAGCTGTCCCACAGTGCCCTGCCAGGCTTGTGAGAACTAGGAAGGCGCAGCTTTCCCACCATTTCCAGCAAGTTCCAGGGCATAATTTCTGGCTGACATGGGGCCACATTTGGAGCACCATTGCAGAACCAATTAAAGACGGAATCACCAAAGCAGCCTAACTGACCCAGAATAAAACAAGGGGGTGAAGTGGGGACCACTTCCAATTCAACTCAGAAGCTCAGAGGTTAGGTAGGTAGCTGTCAGGAAAACTCAAGCCCCAACTGAAGGTATTTGGTTCCTATGTTATCAGCTTTACTGCAGAAGTCAAATGTGACTCTAACCACATGTGGCCCATGAGCCACCAAGCTCGTCCCTGCATAGACTTCAAGTGTCTGCCTGCTCACCAGAGTGATAACTGTTGGCCACTCTGCACTTGTCACCTGTGTGGCTGGCGACTCCCTGGAGCTTATAACTAGAGATGCAAGATGACAAGGTCAAAGGTGACAAGGGCAAGAAGCTTATCTTCTGCCCAGCCAAGGCAGCCTTCTGAGTTGTGGTCTCCCTTCTGTGCCCTAGCCTTTCCTTGGATGGGCACCGTAGAACTGAACCTCCATCTTTCAGGAAGACCACACCCACCTACATTAGCAACACCCACATACGAAGCTTACAGGGAGTCATGACATCTAGCTGGAAGACAGTTTAATTGATCACCAGAAGAGAGAAACCTGGCAGAGGCAGGGTTGGACTTCAGCCCTTAGGTGTCCTGGCAGCTCCCTGCTGCATGGGGATCATCTAACTATTGGAAAAGACAATGTGTCAGTGTCTTGAGTCCCTTGAGCTGGCCTCTGGTCGAGCTGCAGGCTTGCGACACTAGGACACAACAGCCAGCGATCAGGAGAAAAAGGCCAGGCCCTGAGAGAGGGGGCACTGGCTGACCTACTGGAGTGAGCAGGGGATGTGGTGGAACGCTGCTAGACCCTCGTGACAGGTTTATTGAGGACCATCCCATCTCCAGTGTCCACTTAGCTCACCAACTTGCCTTCCCATCCCAGAATTCCTTTCAGGAATCTTCGTCACCAACGAGCTGCTGAGTCTCATGACACTCCGGTACAGCGACAACGCTGGCCGAGTCAGCTTCCCCAGCCTTGTCTGCTTCCTGATACGGCTAGAAACCATGGCAAGTAAGTGACCCTGGGGGCATTCTGTAGACATTCCCAGGGACCTGTGAGCTCAACAGATAGCCAGGAAAGCATTGACGCCCCCGGACCTGGATGAAGACTCGGGAGCAGGCAGGCTGGTGTCCTGCCTGAGACTCCCAGATCTAAGAGTGAGACTGTCCATAGTGCGGTGGTGAGGAATAGGGTAGAGACTGAGGTCTGCAAACCCCTGACGCTGCTGCTGTGAGGTTAGCACATCTGAGAAACCAGCTGGCCAAGAGAAAGACGGGGACCCTGCCCAACCAAAGCCAACAGAATGGACAGTACATTCTCAAAGGGAAAAGAAAACAAAAAGCCCATAGCATGCAAATTTGTGTGGTACCTGGTGCTATGCAAATGACACAGAAGGCCTTACTACCCTCTAACACCATGCCATTGAGATTCTAATCTTCTTCCAAGTTCTGGCCTGCTTCCTCTCTTGGAAGTTGTCTTCACTGTTACTATGATAAAATACTCTGACCAAAGCAACTTGAGGGAAATGAGGTTTTGTTTTGTTTTGTTTTCTGGCTCATAGTCGCAGGTTAGAGTCAAGGAAGACGGGTTAGCCAGAATTTGATGCCACTGGTTATATTCCAGCCATAACCAGGATGAAAGCGGCGAATGCATGCCCTTTCTCTACTTACACAGTCCAGGATCCCAGGCAGGGGATGGTGCTACCCACAGTGGCCTTCCCACCTCAGTGAATACAGTCAAGGTAATCCTCCAGAGGCCCATTTCTCCTGGTGATTCTAGATTCTGTCAAGTTGTCAATTAACACTGACCATAACAGGCATGTTTTCTTTCTCAATTGAACAGTCTCTGCCTCTGCTTTTCTCCATATTTCTATCCATCTTTCTTTCTTTCTTTCTTTCTTTCTTTCTTTCTTTCTTTGTTTTTAATTCCTGGACACAAGGACCTGGAAATTCCAGAGGGTACCAGTCTCTGATAAACCAATAACAGTGCCCTCATCCATGCCCCAATCCTCCCTTCCACACTCTTTTCTGTCCCTACAATTCCAACTCTCTTTTAAGCTCCTTATTCTATTCAGGCTCTGACTCAGGAACAAGGTTCAGTTAAGTCACACTGCCCCTCCTTCTCCAGGTTATGTTTAGAACCAAATCTATTCTTTAGTTACGCAGTGAAGGATTTCAGTCTCTAGTGAAAGAATTTCACCCAAGTGAATACCTGGGAGCAGAAGGTCTTTCCTCAAGCCATAGAACTCCAAAGATGGAGACCAGAGGGTCCCACACTTTTCAGCAGAATAACTTTTATTTTGTGCAAAGTCCCAAGCTACAGTGTAGTTCAAAACAGCTGTTAGGAATGAGGGAATAGTAGTGTGGGGTCCAGAAACACCCCTGCATCCTGATACCTCCACAGCCATGGGGCCCTTCTGAAAAGCCCAAGGCTCTGAGTGAAGACTGAAAGAGTAGAACCTTGAGAAGGTAAAAGCAAAGCCTGAAGTAGACCGGGGAGACCCCTAACTGTGCTCACTTTAAAAAATCAGTCCACTGGCTGTGGCAGCACACCCCTCTAATTCCAGCACTCTGGGAGGCAGAGCCAAGTGTATCACTGTGAGTTCAAGGCCAGCCTGGTCTACAAAGTGAGTTCTAGGACAGCTAGGTCTACACAGAGAAACCCTGTTTGCAAAACCAAAACAACAAATAAATCAGTCCATACAACCGCCCCCCCCCACACAATACAAAGTGGAAGGGGGCGAGGTACATGGAATATGGAAGGGGAGAGATGAGGATAATCCCAACTGTCCTGATGGGAGACCCTTCAGCCACCCCACAGCATAGAGCTAGATAAAAGGGGAGGACAGAGTAAAGCACCCACTGGGGACAGTGAAGACTTAGGACCTCTTCTCAGCCAGTCAAAACGTTTCTACCTCTATCCTAGAGGCATTCCGCAACCTCTCCAGGGATGGCAAAGGAGTCTACCTGACAGAAATGGAGGTGAGGCACCTTCCCCTCCCAGAACCAGGCACAGTCCCCGGCTACAATCTCCTAATCCAGTTCCAAGGGACATTTTTCTCCCCAGGGTATTGAATAGTCCATCAAAGGCCAGCTGGGCGGGGAGAGGGGGGAGCTGCCTCCAATTACTGCCTTTATATATTGCGGCCTGCCAGGCTGCTTTAGGATCTTGGCAGAGAGATTTTATTTTTTTCCAATAGCTTAATAAAGCAGAGGATTATGTGGGAGTCATAAATCCTAGAGAGAAGTAAAGAACAGTCCACCAAGCTCACTCTACATTAAGCCTGAATTTTAGAGCCATCTAACCAGTCAGCTGGTCAGCCCCCATACACCTCTCCCTGCTGGGCTATTTAGAAAATAATATATGCCCTTCAATTGCTCCGTTGGTAGAGTGGAGGATCGTAGAGGAGTTACCTGGAAAGTAGAGGGAAGACATGTTGTGGCAGAATACTGAGGGTAGAATGAGCTGGGAAAAGGCATTGATACTGAACTGAGACCTTCTAAGGGAGGGGTATACATTTGCCCTGATCCATGTGAAATGAACCAGCTTTAAGAATTGGTTACACAGGGTTGGGGCTCAGTCAGTGAGTACTTACCACACAAGCATGAGGACCTGAGTTTAGAACCCTAGCACCCACATAAGAAGCCAGGCAAGGTGGTACATGCCTATAATCCCAGAGCCCTGGAGAGGTGGAGACAGGAGGATCTGAGGAGTTTGCTGGCCAGCTAGCCTCACCCAATTGGTAAACTCTGGGTTCAATGAGAGACTCCATTTCAAAAAGTAAGGAAGACATCTGGCAGCAACATCTGCCCCCAAACACATAATTTACATATACACGAATCTCCATATATGAAGACTTACACACCAGAGAGAAGGGAGGGGAGAGAAAGAGAGATACCCATTCTAATGATGATGCTTATTTCTCAGTGGATGAACCTGGTCATGTATGGCTAAGGTGAGGAGTCCAGCCAAGCCCTCTGGACCAGGTAAGACATGGCAGCCCTCGAGTCCTTTCTTCTTCCTCTGAACAGTGTCCCTCTTTCTCTAAAAACGACACATAAGACTCCCTAGAGACAGCCTTTCAGAGACTCCAGAAAGCTTATTTTATGAGTCAAGGACCTGCTGGGTTTCAAGGCCAAATGCTCAGATTTTATCCGGACACATTCATGAAGAGCACAGCCTGAAAGTCGTGAATGAGAGATTTACAACATTTAATTAATGTTCCAAAGAGAAAGGGTGGTGACTCATTCCAGACAGGGACTAGAAGTGGTGAAAACAGAATACTGCAGAGCAATGCAAACACTTGACCTTGGGGGAAAGGAGAGCTGGCCACCCCAGCTCTACCATTGCCTAGCTGGCTTGGGACAGAAATGGACATGTTTAGTCATCAGCATTGACACTTCTAGTCTGTGCTCATCAACAAGCACATTGCCATTTCTTCTTGACTTCTATAGAATAAACTAGAGTTACAGAAGATCTGTTATCACATTGCCCAGTCCTGCCATAGCCAAATTCTGACTGAGTGAGTGTTCTAAAATTCTGACGAGCTTGAGAATTCATGTTCCCATTTTCTGGGAATCTTCAAGTCTATATATTCCTTATTTAGAGACAAGCATCTAAGTCTCTGGAAATTTCTAACACACTTCCATAGAAACTCTACCTCCTAGACCACTGTAGAAATAAAGACTGGACATTTCAGATCTTGAGGTCCTTCAAGACACTTTTGTTGCCTGACCCAAAGTCTCTCTTATTTAGTTATCACTGTTGGTTCTTCATGGAACAATACTGTGGTCAAAGCCCTCTCTACAATAAATATACTTGTGGCTGTGACAAAATGCTTGGCAACAGCAATTAACAGAAGAAAAGGTTCATTGATGTGAGATATCCTTTTGTATATGTGTTCCTTTCATTGATTGATGAATAAAGCTGTTTTGGTCCATAGGCAGGCAAAATATAGCTAGGTAGAAAATCCAAACAAAGAGAGAGAGAGAGAGAGAGAGAGAGAGAGANNNGAGAGAGAGAGAGAGAGAGAGAGAGAGAGAGAGAGAAGGTAGAGTCAAGGAGATACCATGTAGCCACTGGGTCAGCAAGATGTGAGGTAACAAGCCACAAGTCCTCAAGCCTCATGGTAAAATATAAACAAATAGAAATGGGTTAGTCTATAATTATAGCTAGCTAGTAAACTCCCTAAGCCATTGATCAAAGAATGATATTTAATATTTAGCCTCTGAGTGATTATTTCATAAGCGACTGCAGGGACCCAGTGGACAGAGAGAAACCCATCAAGTGGGACCCAGCTAGCCAAAAA
>LOEQ01006233.1:138870-153354 GCA_001685075.1 Bramus lutescens | reverse complement strand
GTAAAGCAAAGGACACTGTCATTAAGACATATAGGCAACCTACTGATTGGGAGATCTTCACCAACCCCGCATCAGACAAAGGTCTGATCTCCAAAATATATAAAGAACTCAAGAAACTACTCTTTATTTTTACTCTTTCAAAGTTGTTGACAACAGATATGGCTACAAACAAGATATTCTGACCTAGGGTGTGGTTAACTTGGTGTTTTTTACATTAAGATAGCCTGTAGAGGTAGATTCATCCACCTTGACCAAAAGTCAGAGAATTCAAGCCTATTCCTGATCCTTCATTTTAAAACAGGATGTCTTTCCCCAGGGAGTGCCTGCCTACAGGATACTTTGTCTAAGGTGTATTTGCTGCATATCCTGCCCTAAACATCAGAATGATTAACTTAGGAATTAGTGGTTTGATGTCCCAAGTTTTGAAGCCAGTGATTGTAATATAATTAAGGAAGTACATGAGAGTCCATAATAATGGTAACAAATATTTATTGGGAAACACTCACAGTAAGAAATCTATTGTGTTCTTCTGCTCTGTGAGTACTGGGAACTGTGAACCAAACTCTGACCACAATCCAAGCAAAAATGAAAAAGAGTCAAGCATATTTTCTGTCTGTGCTTATACCCAAATGGGCTTAAATCCTAAAAGATATTGGCTGAATGAATTCCCACAGTACCTCCCCCTTCTGTCTAAATAAAAGGTTCTAAAATAAAACACAACTATATACAATAAGAATAAGTATCAAGTATTGTTCAGGAGAAAATGCAAAAACATACACTAAATAAAACTAAAAGTGCCATGAACTAATCAAGCAAGAAACACGTGCTTAATGCCCAATCTAAGGTATTTAGCAAATAACAAAGATTATTTTATGAGCTGACCTATCCCAAGGAGTCTAAATGTTTTAGCTAAGTTATGTGAGGAAAGTAGCTATAACTACTCAGTCTTCAACTCCATCAAAGACATGAGAAGGAAAAAATATTACCTGATTAAGCAGAAAGTGCAAGCAAGAACTTTCCAAAAGGTCCAAAAATGGCATATTGAGGTGGCTACATGTGCAATCACCAAAAGCCTCATTTGCAACATTGAGGAAATCAAATTTGGCAAAGACTGACAGACAATTTTCAGAGGCAGGAAAATTTAAGAGTCTGTCTTACATTGTCTTGGTAAGGTTTGGCAGTTATTTTTGCTTGTATCCTGCTTGTCCAGTTTGGACATTGTGCATATTGTCAGTTGTTAAGGAAAGGGTACTTCTTTGCCCAAAGACAAATGTCATTGTCCAACATTCTCTCAGGAATAGATTAGAACTCCCAGGAGCAGTCATGTCTCATGTCAACAAAATCCTGACTTATTTAAATGCCATAGTCTACAGTTTTTTGAAGTATTGCAAGGTCATTATAACAATGACCTACAAATGTAAAATATTTATGTATACATAGATATAGATATAGATTAGATAGATGATAGATAGATCAGAGGTAGAAATGTATACTACAATATGATAAATATATCCTAAATTTGCATCATTATAAAAAATACCTTATGCAGAGGTAGAAACATTCATGCATACAATAAGACAAAATAACTTTGCATAGGTACACAGATATTGTAAACAGAAATAGGAACATATCCAATATAACAAATATAATTTGAATTTGTATCAATATATGAATTGTCCTAAACAGTAATAAAAAGATGATTTTATATGTGTACCAATATATAAGAATTATACCAATGTAAATTGTCTATACCTATTTAGTTAATAAGTAGATACACTAAACTACCTTTTAAACCATCTCATCCATTCCCTTTTCTTTCTTTCCCAGAAGAGATCCCTAAGTCTACTTCATTTCCATCCTCAACACTATACTACTTATAACCAACCCTAACAGATGACAGTCGTCTCTAACCTTGAGGAAAATAATCTGTTGGGAGAGATGTTTTCTAGAATTACTTCCAGCTGTCATGGGGCAATGTTAATTCTATGTGATTGTGTAAAAACTAAAATGATGGTTAAATCTCAATATTACCATCTGGTACAATTGTAGATAATCTCTGAGTAGTTGGCAGATTTTTTCTGAAGTTCTTATTTAAAGTTCTTGTCTGAATATTGTAAGACGGTGCACATCTCAACTAGTCAATTTGGAATCATTTTGAGCAGTTTGTAGCCCAAAATCAATCTTAAAGTGCTACCAGATCAATGGCATCATATGAATCAAGTGGAATCATTGTGGTTGGGCCCCATCTTCTTCCTGAAAGATTCAGAGAATTGCTGTAAAAAAAAAAGAAAAACAACTTTCTTATTCAGTATAAAAACTTAAACATTATTCATATCAAAATGGAAAGTTTGGATTTTGATAGACATACATTCAAAAAAGGTATCAGAAAGACAAAAACAGTTATGGGGAGAAGTAGAATTTTTGAAAACAGAGTTTTGATGGTAGCCTTACTTACTAAGTTTTTATCTTACTTCTGTCCTACATACACCAAATGGCTCTCCTGACATGAGACAGAAACTCTGAATTTTTCTTTTAAGAATATTCTTGGTTTTAGAAGAGAACTACAGTCCAGCTCCAAAGATAGCATTGATTTTTTGATAGATTTCAGACTACCAATACACTGAGAAGTAAGGATATATGTATATTTAGGTAGTGAGAATATTGGTATCATAAGTGAGATTTTTCTTTGCTTTGGTGATTCTTTCTGGATAACTATCTTTTCTTCTTCAAGCATCTAGTTGTTCAAGGCCTCTTGACTTCTCAAAGATGGGCATTTTTCTATTATCCCACAAAGATAGGAACAGAACCCTGCCCCCAGCCCTTATGAGGTTTCCTTAAAACTTGTAAGATTGTCATTTTGATGGATAAAATGTCATTTCTTTTTGCCAATAAGTTTCTCCTTTACAAACAGAATCTTGATTAATTTTGATGATATCCCTAACTTTTATTAAATGTGGGAAAAATGGAAAACCCCTTTCTCAACATACCACATCTCCTGGTTTCCATTCTTAGGCCAACACATTCTTGAAGTATACTAGCTGATTCAGATTTTTTTTTCCTATTATACAAAGCCTCTCTGTTGCTGTTGTTCATTTCTCATTAGCATTAAGAGAAATCAATAATAATAAGACATCTTCTAATATACTTCTGGGGTATTTATCATCTATTTATATTTATTTCACGTATCCCTTAATATTAAATTTGGTCTTCCTATAAATGTCTGACCTTTAATATGTGTTATATTATCATAAGCAAAAAAAACCTCTTTCCTTTTCTTAGGACCATAAGTTGCAGCATTGTCTGTTTTTATTTGTGCAAGTATATCCATCATGGCCCTAACTTCTAGTAAATGTATGATTACTGAGTCAGTCTTTCCCAATCTCAAAGCAGCTGCTCATTAAAAACCTGAATAGATATCAATGGTGAGGTGTACATATTTTGGTTTTTCAAATTCTACAAAATGGGAAACATCCATCTGCCAGATTTCATTCCTTTGAGGATCCTTTTGGTTACTTCCTGCAGTCATGTTTGATTGTATAAAGAGCAATTAGGACTTGTCTTTATTATTTCCTTGGCTTGTTGCTATGTGATGGAAAAGTCCTTTTTAAAATCTGTGCTATTGACATGGTGATTTTATGAAATTCGGAGGCCTTCAGCATATTTCCAATCAATAATTGATCAATTTCTGCATTACCTTGTTGTAGAGGACTTGGCAGACCAATATGGAATTGGATTTATGTCATGTTAGTAGGATAATGTCTATTCCTGAGTATATTTTGTACCTGAATTGTGGATATCCAAATATGTGAGCCTCTTTCCACCTTGGCCAAGGTCAGAGAGTTGTAACTTACCTCTATTCCTTCAAGGTTATTGTGTTTCCACTTCAAAAGTCCCACCTAGATTTAGATCAGAGAGTTCTGCTCACTCAAGGTTATTGTCAACAAGTGGGGCTAATATCTAGACCTTTTATTTCAGGAATACAGATGTAGATATTTTTCTAACTCAAACAAAAGTCTAAGGATACAACTAAGGTTCTAGCTCCCTTAAGGAGATAGCATTGGATTCCATCCAGGGAGTGATTTGCCTCCAGAATGTTTCAGGCTAGGGTGTTTTGTTCTAGCAAAAGAATGTTTAACTATGGATGTAGCTTGTGACCTTCTATTGGTCTGTTTATTTCCTTGTATCATCTTAAAGCAGTTTTTTAATCTTACTTCTACCTCTTAGGGTCAGGAATATTTTAAGCAATTGGAAATTAAATGCAGGTGATTTTCAGTACTCACTGAAACTCCCTCCAAATACTATTCTATGTTTCTGCTTTATTATTTTTGCATCTTTGTACTCTTTTCTTATATTTCTGATCTCCATGTCCCTGCCCTGGCAAGTGGTATTTTTGTTGAGGCTAGTCCCCAACACTGAATAAATAATAAACTCAATTATGTATCATCTGGTATAAATTCAGTAGTCTCAATATGCAAAACAAATGTTTCTGCATATTGTGAATCAGTAACTATGCTGGGACGTTCCTTAAAATCCATCAGCATCCTGAAAATAGCATATAATTCTGGCTTTTAGATAGAATCATAAGGTCTTTGTTCCACTTTACTTAAATTTTCTGATTTGTAATCTTCCTTTTCCTGATTTGTTTGTATCATTTCAGAATGTACATGCTGAAGTTATGGGTGATTCCTGTACAATGAGAATAAGGATCCAACAAGTTCTCTTTATAAGTCAAATTCTCTCAAAAATGGGATATTTGTTGTTAATCTTTCCCCAAAAATTACTAAAAGCTCTTAGTCAGGATACATTTTCTTCCAATAGTTTTTCAATTTCATCATTATTAAAAAGGTACTATAATTTCTGATGTGTGTATTTCTGCTAATTGATGAAATCTCAATTTTCCTTTTAGAATTAACTTAGAGACCTTTCCCACATAATTTTGTAACTTTTTACTCAGTTTATGTGGTAAAAAGATCCATTTTATAATAATATATTCCCTCTGTATTAAAATTCTTGTAGAGGAATATTTCGAGTGTGATATGAACAGAATACAGTTAAGATTTGGGTCCACACATTCCACATGTTCTGTAATTTCTCAGCTTCAGCTGATAATTCCCTGGGACTCTTTAAGACCTTGTCACCATCTAAGGTTTTGTTTAAATTAGTCAGGTCATCAGGACCTATTTCATTAAGGGGCCATAGCTGGAAAATGTCTCCTAGCAATCTTTCAAAGTTATTAAAAGTCTACAATTGATCTCTTCTAATTTGCACCTTTTGAGGTCTAAATTTCAGCAAACATATTTTGTAACCTATATAATTAATAGAATCTCTTCTTTGCATTTTTTGCCAACTAGGCAAAATTTTCTTTTTCAAACGTTGTTTCTAAAGAATTTACAATTGAATCAGATAGCAAAATGTCATTCATGTAATGATAAACTATAGATTCAGGAAATTACTGATGCATCATTTCCAATGGCTAACTTACAAAATATTGGCATGGCATGGGGGATATTTAACATTTCCTCTGAAAGAATCTTCCATTGACATCTTTTAGCTAGCTAAGAATTATTATAAGTAGGCACTGTGAAGGCAAATTTTTCTGTCTTTTTCTTGTAAAGTTATAGTGAAAAAAGACTTTTAAATAAATAACTATAAGAGGCCATCCTTTAGGCAATAGGGAAGGTAAAGGAATTCCACAATGTAGAAAGCCCATTAGCTGACTCAACTTCTTAACAGCTCTTAGGTCTGTTATCATTCCATATTTTCCAGATTCCTTTTTAACAACAAATACAGGAGAAATCCAAAGACTTCTTCAATATACTAAGCATGTAGTTGCTCCTGTACTGGCTGTTCTAAAGTCTACAGCTTCTCTTTTGTTAAAGGTCATTGCTTAACCCATATAGGTTTCATGATAAACCATTTTAAAGGTAGTGTCATTGGTACCTCTGAGAGTTTGTTAGTTGCTGTTCTGTGTTTTTGTACAGCATGGATGGTTAGTGACTGTTTTTATTTTAATATCCTTCCCAGAAACATGAGTTGGTTTGTGGTCTGTTTATGAGACTGTGAGAATGCTCATCTGGTTATTCCATTGTTGCAACAGATCACAACTCCATAGATTCAAGACTATATTAGCCACATTTAGCTTCAGCCTTCCTCTGTGTCATTCTGGCCCCATGCATTTGATCCATCACATGCTTTGATTTGCCTGAGATAAGACTCCAATTCCTAGGAATTGAACATCTGCCTTCTAAAGTGGCCAATTCAAATGTCAATATTATAGAGTAATAATAGTTTTATCTGCACCTGTGTCTAGTACTTTTTAATAATAATGTTATTTATTCACTTTCAGCTTTTGTCATTGATCATTTATAGAAGACTGCCAATATGTTTTCTATTTTCTACTGAAATTTTTGATGCTTCCTCCATGGTTATTCTATCATGCACAGCAGTATGTTTTTTTTACAACTGGCACTAAATTTTTAAAATTTTCTTGGGAGAAATGTCCTCCATAGTGACTGGGAATTACTTGACCATGTTTGACCTGAGGACCTTTGAGAGGGCCCTCTAAGGAATTTTCCATTGATAACAGGTTGTCCTATTTGTCTTTTTTGGATCTACAATCATTGGTCCTGTGTCAGTCTTTGCTACATCTTCTGCATAACCAAGAAAACTGGATCCTTCTATTTGGGTAATTCCCAGAAGAAACATTATTTCTAGGAATTCCCTGTCTACAATTCCTTCTCAGATGACTTATTCTACCAAAATTAAAACAGTTGTTATTTTGATGTCTCTTCATACCTTTATAAATTCATTCTCCTACCCAAGAATCCTCAGTGTTATAGTCAAAGGAGCCAACATTGGCTGTGTCTAGGATCCATTCATCCCTTGGTGCTGATCTAACATTAAAGGACCAAGTGTCTTTTTGCATTCTAAGTTAGAATTTTTACAACCTAGAGATTCAATGAGTACTCATCTAGCTTCTGGATCTGCTATGCTATTTGTACATCTTTAGTTAACTTTTGCAAAACATCACTAAGGGGTTCTCTTAAGCCTTATATAACTTTGGTATACAATTCAATTATTTTTTCTGGTCCTGGAATCTTGTCCCAAGCATTCAAAGCTGCTGTACAGCATATAAAGAAGATGTGTTCATTGTATGTGACTTGATTATCCTAATCAGAATAAAGGCCCTTACCAAGAATTTGATCTTGGGAGACCTCAAGACCCCTGACTCTACTTTGATGTTTAAGGGCTTTAGCTTCCTCTCTCCAATAACTCTTTCTTTTGCTGTGGGCCATGGTCTAATACAGCTAAGACTAAACTGAAGCCAATCATGTGAAGTAACCTTATTTCTTGAAACCCATATCTTTACTAACTGCCTCACATATGTTGAATTCATGCCTTGAGAACTAGAGCTTCTTTAACATATTTTAGATCTTTCATAAGTATAGGGTCCCATTTACATTGTGTATATCCTTTTGGATATTTAATATTTGCTGGCTTTTCAGAAGTAGTAACAGAATAAGTAGCTAAAACAACTGGTAAGTCATCTCTGAGAAATATTGACAATATTAAATCTTTACTATTCCTTTTTGTCTGCACCACCTCTACTTGCTTATCATTTTGAACAAGTTCTTCAATTGTTTCAAATATTTTTATCAATGTCTTTTAAAGTCTGAAGCTTTCGACCTGTGAATATTTCAAATGATTTTATCAAATCAGTTAATTTGGGATTCTCATCATACACATGTGATTGCAAGTTTTCAATTTTTACATTAATGACATCTGCTCATCCTTAGAGATTATTTAGATGCAAGTAGATTGCCTTACAGGAGGAATAGTTGATTTGCTAACTTTTCATAACTTATTAACAGATTTTGATTATCAGTTTCAACAGTATAAATCCTTTCAGCTAACTTCTAATTACCAGTCTGTAGAGTCTGCATCATTTCTATAAGTTTCTCATTTATGATTCTCTTATTAAAGCATTTGCTTAACAATGTATTATAAAGTATCAAGCTAATAGCAGCTATGGCTAAAATAAGTGTTTATCTGAAGTAGGTCATATACCAATTCTAGAAGTCCATCCATAGTAGAAACAAAAAGGTTTTCAAATTTGTGGTTGGTGAATTATCTGCCATTATCTAAGGAATGATTTACAAATTGCAATATAACATCAGATCACTTACTTCCATTAAAATCCACAAGTCACTATTGAGAGTTTAAGGTGTAATAATTATTTTGACCAACAGATGTAGGAGTTGTGAAGGTGAAGGAAACTGGCTGGAGAAGCGCAAAAGTACCAAATGGCAGCAGCAGGACTGGAGGATCCTCCTTGTCCCCACTGCATAAAATCTATTTGAAACAAATCAACTATTTAATACAATAAAACAGTGACTCTGGTTAATACAACAAAACAGTGGTGAATATAGCAAAAAATAGCATGAATTGTAGTTATTTTTCAATTGTATCTCCTTTTCCTTGCTTGGGGAGAGCATTCCTGCTCTCATTAAAGGTCAAGTTATTTCTTCCCAAGCTCTGTTTCTTCCTTTCCTTTTCTTAGTTAGTATTTTATGGTATTTAGAAATTTCCATCTCTGATGCAGGAAGACCACTAGTTCAAGGTCAGCCTAGGATACACATTTAAGGCCAGAAACAGTGGGACGTGCCTTGAATACCAGCACTCAAGAGTCAAAGGCAGGTTGATCTCTGTAAGTTTGAGGTTATTCTGGTTCCAAACCATGTCTCAAAAAACCCAAAAAGGAAAAAGGAGGAGAAGGAGGTGAAGGAGGAGGAGAAAAAAGGAGAAGAAATTGCCATCTATCTTCCATTATAAAGGAAATTAAATTCAGTAACAATTAGTGTGTCAGCACTGTACTAAAATCTATCCAAGACTTAATTCTTTCTCACAGATTATCTTTCCACTTACTGAGGTTTTGCCTTATTGTTCCCTTTTAATATTAACAACCTCAAAAAATAGCAGCACAGAAAGATGTGTAAAATTGATAGAGTGTGAATCAACAATGAAAACTGAACTAACAGGAACTAGCAATCATTGGTCATTAATATCCCTTAATATAAATGGACTCAATTCACCCATAAAAAGACACAGATTAAAAGATTGGATATGTGCTACACCAACTCCAGTAGAACCTGTCTGACAAGTTCCACAGGTGGAGGTGACAAGTTCAAAAGAAGGAGGTCTCCTGAAATTGGTTGTGGAACTCTTGGCCTTAGCAAAATATTAAGTCATAGTTCTCATGGATATCTCTTTTATCTTCTTCTATTCTCTTTTCATATTTGCAATATGTTCCTGATAACCTATGCTGAGACTTCAAGTGAGAAACCATCCCTTGAGACGGAGTTACTAACCATGACCTTATTTCTGCAAAACCAGCACTTTACTTCATAAATTATTGACAAAATTATAAATTAGTCAAAAACTTTCACATCAATAAAATTTCATATGGTTGCACATCTGTCATCAAAAATGGGCTTAGGTATATAGTAGAGAAAGCCCTAAAAACAAGGATCAATAGTTTAAATTTCCATTTTGAAGATTTACAAAAACTTGATACTAGTTATTAAGAAATAACTAACCATGAAATTTATTAACCTGTTCTTGGACATGAGCCATTAGCTTTGAATGATTTATGCATGAGCCTGTTCTTGGATATGTGCCTTGGATGATTTTATGCTTTACTCTGCCAAATGACAATGATGATATTTGTTCTATCAGTGATTATTTCACTGAACACAACTTTTAAGAATTTTAGTATCTGCTTCAATATGTATGAAAATCTTTGCTTGAAAACTTCAAAATACAGTCAGATTTAACCTGCCTCTGTGTTTGTTTCTGTTTGTCACTGCCTAATCCTTACACATTTACCCTTCAAGGATGCTCATCCCAGGGATCCCTGTACTTGACTTGGGTGATCTGTGGCAGAAACAGTAACAGAATCTATCCTTATAATGCATACAAGAAACACACCTCAACCTCAAAGTCAGACATACCCTCAGAGTAAAGGGTTATGAAAAGATTTTCATATCAAATGGACCTAAGAAATGAGCTGATGTAGCTATCCTAATATCTAACAAAATAGACTTCAAACTAAAATCAATCAGAAAAGACAAAGAAGGACATTCCATATTAACTACAGAAAAAATCCTTCAAGAGGAATCTTAATACTAATCATCTATGCCCCAAATACAACGGCACCCTGATATGTAAAGAAAACACTAATAAAACTGAAATCACAAATTAAACCTGGGAGACTAATAGTGGAAGACTTCAACAACCCATTCTTGCCACTGGACAGGTCTGCCAGAAGTAACTTAACAGAGAAATAAGGAAACTAACAGATGTTATGACTCAAATGGATGCAAAGCAGACATCTATAGAACATTACATCCAAGCATCAAAGATTATGCCCTCTTCTCAGCACCTCATGGAACCTTCTCAAGAATTGACCACATACTAGGTAACAAAGAAAAACTGTACAGATACCAAAATATGACATAACCCCATACATCTTATCAGATCACCATGGCTTAAAATTAGAATTCAAAAGCATCACTAATTTCAGATATCCACAAACACATGGAAATTAAACAATGCTCACCTGAATACCAATTGGTCTCCTGTACCCATGTGTTGCAGACTACTTCCCACATTCGCTTCTATCAGGTTCAGCATGGTCAGATTTATATTGAGGTCTTTAAATGATTTGGACATGAGTTTTGTGCATGGTGATAGATATGGATCTATTTTCAATCTTCTACATGTTGACATCCAGTTCTGCCAGCACCATTTGTTGAAGATGCTTTCTTTTTTCCATTGTATACTTTTACCTCCTTTGGCACAAATCAGGTGTTCATAGGTTTGTAGGTTAATATCTGGGTGTTCTATTCGATTCCATTGGTCGACTTCTCTGGTTATATGCAAATACCAAGCTGTTTTCATTACTGCAACTCTGTAATAGAGTTTGAAGTGACGGATAGTAATGCCTCTGAAAGTAGTTCTATTGTATAGGATTGTTTTGGCTATCCTGGGTTTTTTGTTTTTCTATATAAAGTTGATTATTGTTCTCTCAAGNATGTTGACATCCAGTTCTGCCAGCACCATTTGTTGAAGATGCTTTCTTTTTTCCATTGTATACTTTTACCTCCTTTGGCACAAATCAGGTGTTCATAGGTTTGTAGGTTAATATCTGGGTGTTCTATTCGATTCCATTGGTCGACTTCTCTGGTTATATGCAAATACCAAGCTGTTTTCATTACTGCAACTCTGTAATAGAGTTTGAAGTGACGGATAGTAATGCCTCTGAAAGTAGTTCTATTGTATAGGATTGTTTTGGCTATCCTGGGTTTTTTGTTTTTCTATATAAAGTTGATTATTGTTCTCTCAAGGTCGGTAAAGAACTTTTTTGGGATTTTGATGGGGATTTCATTGAAACTATAGATTGCTTTTGGTAGAATTAACATTTTTACTATGTTGATCCTCCCAATCCAAGAGCAAGGGAGATCCTTCCATTTTCTGGTATCCTCTTCGATTTCTTTCTTTTAAGACTTAAAGTTCTTGGCAAGTAGATCTTTTACTTTCTTGGTTAGAGTTACAACCCTGACTGCTCTTAGGACTGGAGAGGGAGGAGGAGGGGGAGGGAAATGAGAGGAGGTGAAAATTTTTAATAAATCAATAATGAAATAAAGAAATAGAAACAGTCATGAGAAGTCTCCCAACTAAAAGAAGACCAGGATGAGATGGTTTCATTGCAGAATTCTACAAGATTTTCAAAGAGCTAATACCAATACTCTTCAAATTGTTCCCCACAATAAAAGCAGAAGAAATATTGCCACGCTCTTTGTACAAGACTAAAATTACCCTGATACCCTAACCACACAAAGACATTACTAAAAAAGAGAATCACAGACCAATCTCACTCATTAACCTTGATGTCAAAATACTCAATAAAATACTGGAAAACCGGATTAAAGAAAACATCAGAAAAACATCCACCATAACCAAGTAGGCTTCATTCCAAAGATACAAGCATGGTTTAATGTATGAAATTATATCAATATGATCCAACATATAAACAAAGTGAAAAGAAAAACCATATGATCCCCTCAGTAAAAGCTGAAAAAGCCTTTGAAAAAAATGCAACATTTCCTTGACGACAAAGGTCTTGGAGGGAACAGGAATACAAGAAATATACGTAAACATAACAAGGGCAATATACAGCAAGCCAACAGCCAACATCAAACTAAATGGAGATAAATTCAAAGCAGTCCCACTAAAATCAGGAACAAGGTAATTTTGTCCACTCTCTCCATATCTATTCAATAAAGTACTTGAGATTCTAGCTAGAGCAATAAGACAACAAAAGCAGATAAAGGGGATAAAAATTGGACAAGAAGAAATTAAACTCTCACTTTTTGCTGATGATATGATAGTTTACATAAGTAACTCTGAAAATTCTACCAAGGAACATCAAGAACTCATGAACACCTTCAGTAATGTAAAAGAATACAAAGTTAACTAAAAAAAATCAGCAACCCACCTTCATATGGATGATAAGCAGGCTGACAAAAAAATAGAGAGAAACATAACCATTCACAATAGCCAAAAATAACATAAAATATTTTGGAATAACTCTAAACAAAGAAGTAGAAGACCCGTATGACAAGAACTTGAAATCTTTGAATCAAGAAATTAAAGAATACAGTAAATAATGGGATGATATCCCATGCTCATGGATAGGTATACTTAACATAATAAATATGGCAGTCTTACCAAAAGCAATCTACAGATTCTTCAATGCAATATCCATCAAACTCCCAGCAAAATTCTTCACAGACCTTGAAAGAACAATTTTCAGCTTCATATGGAAAAAAACAACGAAAAAAACAAGGCTAGCCAAAACAATCTGTACAATAAAAGAACTTCTGGAGGCATCACAATCCCTGACTTCAAACAGAGCTACAGCACTGAAAATAGCCTGCTATTGACATAAAAACAGACAGGAGGATCAAGGGAACACAACTGAAGACCTGGATATTAATCCACACACCTACAAACATCCGATTTTTGACAAAGTAGTAAAAAATATAAAATAGAAAAAAAAGAGCACAAATGATGCTGGCAGAACTGGATATCAACCTGTAGAAGAATGAAAATAGACCCTTATCAATCACCATGCACAAAACTCAAGTCCAAATGGATCAAAGACCTCAACAGCAAGCCAGTCACACTCAACCTCATAGAAAAGAAGGGGGAAGTACACTTAAATGCCTTGTCATATATGTAGGAAACCACTTCCTATATATAACCCCAGCAGCAAGACTCTGAGAGAAACAATTAATAAATGGGACCTCCTGAAACTGAAAACCTTCTGTAGAGCAAAGGACATGGTCAATAAGACAAAACGACAGACTACAGAACAGGAAGAGATCTTTACCAACTGCACATAGTACAGAGGGCTACTCTCCAAAATATACAAAGAACTCAAGAAATTGGTCATCAAAAAATAATAATCCAATAAAAATATATTACAGACCTAAACTCTCAGCAGAGAAATCTAAAATGGCTGAAAGACACTTAAGGAAATGTTTAACATCCTTAGTTATCACAGAAATACAAATCAAAACAACTCTGAGATTCCATCTTACACCTGGTAGAATGGTCAAGATCAAAAACAGTGATGACAATTTATGCTGGAGAGGTTTTGGGGAAAAGGGAACACTTCTGTGTTGCTGGTAGAAATGGAAGCTGGTACAGCCCCTTTGGATGTCAGTGTGGTGATTTCTCAGAAAATTAGGAAAGAACCTCCCTTAAGACCCCAAAATACCAATTTTGGGTAATTATCCAAAGGATGCTTAATTGTACCACAAGGACATGTGATCACCTATGTTCATAGCATAATTGATTCTCATAGCCAGAACATGGAAACAACCTAAATGTCCCTTTACTGAAGAATGAATAAGGAAAATGTGGTACATTTACACAACAGAAAAAAAATGATGACATCTTGAAATTTTCAGGAAAATGGATGGAGCTAGGGAACATTATTTTGAGTGAGGTAATGCAAGCATAAAAAAAACAATTATTACATGTACTCACTGATAGATGGTTTTTAACCATAAAGCAAAGAAAACCAGCCTACAAACCACAATCCCAGGGAACTTAGACAACAATGAAGACAATAAGAGAGACTTACATAGATCTAATCTACATGGGAAGTAGAAAAAGACAAGATCTCCTGAATAAATTGGGAGAATGGGGACCTAGTGGGAGGGTTGAAGGGAGAGGAGAGGAAGAGAGTGGAGCAGAGAAAAATGTAGAACTCATTAAAAATCAATTAAAAAAGAAAACCTTGGGGGCTGGGAAGAAGTGGTAAGTGCAACCTGGCAGGATTCCTCTGTTTCACTAAGCCTACAGGCAGCAAGCTAGGCCTTTTGTCTACAAGGTCCCTGGCCAGCAAGGGGCCCT
>LOEQ01006233.1:113334-125103 GCA_001685075.1 Bramus lutescens | reverse complement strand
GGTGTGGTCTTTTCATGGTGTCCCAGATTTCCTGGATGTTTTGTGTTAAGTATTCATTGTATTTGTTGTTTTCTTTAATCAATGAGATTATTTCTTCTATAGTATCTTCAGTGTCTGAGATTCTTTCTTTTATCTCTTTTATTCTGTTGGTTATACCTGTCTCTGTAGTTCCTGTTCATTTACCCAGATTTCCATATCCAGCCTTCCCTCAGTTTGTGTTTTCTTCATTACCTCCATTTCATTTTTCAAGTCTTGAACTGTTTCCACTACCTGTTTGATTGTTTTTTCTTGGTTTTCGTGGGTATCTTTGAGAGATTTATTCATTTCTTCTACTTTTTTGGTTGTCTTTTCCATTTCTTTAAAGCAGTTTTTCACATCATGTTTAAGGACCTCTATTATTTTCATAATATTATGTTTAAAGTCGATTTCTTCTACTTCTTCTGGAATAGCATGTTCAAGTCTTATTGTTTCATGATCCCTGGATTCTGGTGTTGTCATGTTGCCTTTCAGGTTGTTGGAGGGATTCTTGAATTGATGCCTGTCTATCTCTTCCTTCAAATCAGCCAGGAGAGTCTTGGTGTCTTGGTCCAATCTATGTTGTGACTGACTTTCTTGGTGGATCTCCTCAGTGCAGGAGCAGGAACTGTTCCTGGGCCTAGGACCTCGCAGACAATAGGGAAGGCTTGGGGAGGCAGTGTTGTGTGGAAAAAAGAAACCCCTGCAGCAGGTGCTGGAGAGGCCCTGTGCTCCTTTCCCAGAACGTCTGCCCAGGGATGACACAAACTCACCTGTCTGGATGGATCTCCTCAGCACAGAAACAGGAATTCCTGGTAGTCAAGGACCCCACAGACAAAAGGGTGAACTTGGGGGGAGTGCAGGGTCATGTGGATGAATACTGTTTTCACAACCATTCTGTTAGTCCATGTCTTTCTGTTGGGGAATTGAGTTCATTTGATATTGAGTGATCAATGATCGACGACCGTTAATTTTTTTATTTTGTTTTGTTGTTGTTGTTGTTGGAGGTGGTGATGGTAGTGTGTGTGTGTGTGTGTGTGTTTTCCTTCTCTTGATTTTGCTGGTGTGAGAATATTTACATCCTGAGTGTAGTGAGTCTTTTCTCTGTCGCACTAGCTAGCTCCCAAATCATGACATGGAGACTTACTATTATTAAGAATGTTCAGTCAATCACTTAATTAGCTCTAACAACTTAAATTAACCAATTTTTATCAATCTACTCTTTGACTTGCCACATTATTATCTTTTCTCTTTACTGTCCATGCTTTTCTTCTCCATCTGACTGGTGACTCATCACAACTCTGCCCTTCTTCCCAGCATTCTTTCTGCCCAGAAAATCATGCCATCTGCTCAGCTTTTACTTAATAAAGCCAAATCTTCACAGTGTAAGAAAAGATTATTCCAAAACACCTGTGTTTTCATGGGTGTCATTGACTTCCTTGGGTTAGAATTTTCTTTCTAGTTTCTTTTATAGGGATGAATTTGTAGATATATGTTGTTCAAATTTGACTTTAACATGGAATATCTTGTTTTGTCCAACTATGGTAATTGAACGTATTGCTAGATATGGTAGTCTGGGCTGGATTCTGTGGTCTCCAAAAGTCTGTATACCATCTGCTCTGGCTGTTCTGGCTCTAAGAGTCTGTGTTGAGAAGTTAGGTGTATTTCTGCTAGGTTTGCCTTTACATCTTACTTGTTATTTTTCCCTTGCAGATTTTAATATTTTCTTTGTTCTGTATGTTTAGTGCTTTGATTATTGTGTGGCAAGGTGATTTTCTTTTCAAGTCCAATCTAGTTCATGTTCTATATGCTTTATGTATCTTTATAGGCATCTCTTTTAGGTTAGGAAATTTTTCTTCTATGAGTTGTTAAAAATATTTCCAGGGCCTTTGAGCTGGGATTCTTCTCCTTCATCTATGCCTAGATTTCTTAAGTTTGGTCTTTTTATATTTGCCCAAGATTTCCTGAATGTTTTGTAACAAGAATGTATTGAGTTACCTCTTTCATTGACTTGTGTATCTATTTTTCCTATTATATCTTTAAGCCTGTATTCCTTTCTTTTATCTCTTGTATTCTGTTTGTGAAGACTGTGTCTGAAGTTCCTGTTTGAATTCCTAAATTTTTTATTTCCATAATTCCCTCAGAATTTCCCCAGTTTGGGTTTTCTTTATTCATTCTATTTCTGTTTTCATATCTTGAACAGTTTTTTATTAATAAATACCTTTTATCTTTCAGAAGATATTTATTTATTTATTTTTATTTTATAAATAAAATATGCCTTAATGTTTTGCCTGCATATATGTGTGAGTGTCAGATCCTATGGAGGTGGAGTTATGAATAGTTGTAAGCTGCAGTGTTGGTGCTGGGAAGTAAACCCAGGTCTTTTGAAAGAATAGCCAGTGCTCATAATGGCTGAGTCATCTCTACAGTCCTCAGTCTTGAACAATTTACTCCAAATATTTGTGGGCTTATTTTGGCTTTCTTTAGTGTATTTATTTATTCCCTATGGCTATCTATTTGTGTTTCCCTGGATCTATTTAGAGGGGTAGGATCTAAAGGAACATAAGGACAGGGAAGCATCTACAGACAATTGAAGACAGAAGTTTCTGTCCTGCCCGGTCCTAAAAACATTCAGTCCCAAAGAAACACACAGAGGTTTATATTAATTATAAACTGTTTGGCCTATTGCTCAGGCTTATTAATAAGTAGTTTTTACAACTTTAATTAACTCATGATTCTTATCTATGTCAAGTCACATGGCTTAGTGTTTCTTAATAAGGCATTCTCATTTTGCTTCCTTTTTGTCTTGCTGCTGATTGGATCTCTGCCTTTCTTCTTTCCAGAATTCTCCTAGTCTGGTTGCCTCACCTATACTTCCTGCTTGGCTACTGACCACTCAGAATTTATTTAAGTCAATATGACTGACTTAATTAAATTAAAGCTTTATGGTGTATAAGAGTATTATCCCACAGCATTTCCCCTTTTTTCTTTTCCAAACAAAAACCCTGAATGTAATCTTCTTTAGTTAGCTTTTTTTCTGACCATTATCCATAATAACTTGAAAAAAAAACATGCTAACCAAAGGCAGTGGCCATTATCCATTTGGGGGGAATGTGAGCATAGTTTTGTAAGCTCTTTCCTGCTGATTGGGAGCATTGATAATCTTTTGACGATCCAAAGAAAATTTAGGATTATGGTTAAGACCTATTTGACCATAATCAAAAAATATATGAGGCTCCTATCTGAGATTCTTCAAGGGGCCTTCTTTACTCAAATCTTATTTTCTTTAACCCAAAATGAATCTACAGTCTCTCATTTCCTGTAGAAACAAAGACAAAATCTTTCTCCAAAGTGTGTATATTTTAACCTAAATTTTGAAGTCCAGGCATTTTCAAAATATATAGGTTAGATTAATCCAACAACATATACAATCAAATGTCTTTTAACAGTTGTTGCTACTTCCTTAGCAAACAATTCAAAGACAGCACAATATCATACATTGTCCAGATTCTCTGTATATTTTCTATCTTTACTTTTTTTTTGCTCTATGTCTTTTCCATTTAATTTTTGGTTTTAGAAAGAGGGTTTCTCTGTGTATCTTTGGCTGTCCTGGATCTCACTTTGAAGACCAGGTTGGCCTCAAACTCACATAGATCAGTCTACCTTCGAAGTGCTGAAATTAAAGATGTGTGCCACCACACCTGACTATTCTATTTATTTTTTCCAAGGAATTTCTCTTTCTTTTTTCTTTTTTCCCCAAGCCTATGCACATTTCTAAACATACCAAAACTGTTTAGAGGTTTTCTGCTGTCTGACTCTCTCCTTACAGTACATCTCCATCCATCCCTGAACAGATGAGCCTTGAATCTGCAAAGCAATAAGTCTAAGATTAGAGATGTGGCTTTGGTGGCTCGATCCACGCCGTTCCTTAGCTTTTTTAGAGTCTAGTTCATGATGGAGGTATTGGTGAAAGCCAGATTTATTGTCACAATTCTGTGGAGTTTTTAGGTTCATAACACCACCAAGAAGACTGATATTGGCTGCTCATAAACACCATTAAATGTTTGTTGGCACAGATTCTTAAAAGAGCTGCAAGGTTTTTATCACTAATGCTGAATTAGGAAGCCTCTCTTAAAGCAGCCATGTTTCAGTCAAGAAAAGTCTAAGTTCTTAAATCATTTTAAATGCCTAATTCTGTAAGTCTTTGAAGTTTTGCAGATTATCTATCTAACTGAAATATGTCTTTGTATATCTAGACATCTTAACAAGACTACAAGCTGGATTGTTGAGCTAGTTCTAGGACAGGCTCCAAAGCTACAGAGAAACCCTGTCTCGAAAAAAAGAGGCTATATATTAATCTGCTATTTTAAATTATACATTTATTTTTAAATGAGCTATATAAGTATAATATCTTAAACAGGAGTAGAAATATACATATACCCACTGTAACAAAATCAACCTTGAATTTTTATCAATAGACCAAAATCCATACCAATGGAAAGTATTTGTTTCTATATCATATCCCCCTCTTTTTTAGAAAGAGATTGACTGTAACAATTAACCATTTATGCCCAACCCCTTTTAAATGAAAACAAACATCTTTAAGCAAACATTTTTAGGATTTTTGGCATAGTTTTGTCCAAAGTGTTTTCTGCTGTTTGTTGTGCAAAGCATTTCTAGCATTCACAGATACCTTTAGGGAAGTCTTATTCCATCAAACCACATTAGCAGTGAAGGAATGCACAGGTTCCCATCTTCTGCAGAAACAAAAGAAGAACATCTTTTCCAAGGTAATGTATGCTTATACTCAGATTTTGAAGTCAAGATACCTTTAAATATATATGTTGCTTACTTAACAGCCCCAAGAATAAAATGTCTCTGTGCAGTGAAAAAATTCAAAGAAAACACAATAATATATATAATCCAAATTATTTATGTATTTTCCATCTTTTCCTGGCCCATTATGATTTTTTTATTCTATTTTCCTTTAAGAACCTCAGTTTAGTATCCTCAAATTATTTTTTATCTATGACTCTGTCTATCTTTTATCCTCTGTGACTTAGGCCCATGACATTTATTATACTTACTGTGGCCCATTTAGAGACGTTTTGTCTTAATCTATCTTCAAAATGTATCTGTAATCCTTCTCTGACCAGGAGAACTTTCTAAAGTACTATGCAGGCATGACAAGGACTAATACTGCCTGTTGAATTCACCCCATCCAACATGGCAGAGGTATGTTTCCCACCTCTGCGAGCCATGCTCACTGCTTCAGCTCCATGGATGTATGGGTCTATGTCACCATTAACCAACTCATAACATGTTGCTCACAAACCACATTTAAGTGCTCTGTAGAAGGACCACCTGAAAGATCCAGAGCCATTCGTGCTAACAGTATGAAACAGGAAGTTGTCTCTACCTTTTCTCTTCCCAAAATTTCCCTAGTCTTGTTTCCCCACCTATACTTCCTCTCTGACTACCGACCATTCAGCATTTTATTAGAACAATATGAGTGACAAATGTTACAGTATGCAAGAGCATTATCCCACAGCATACTGTGTGCTTGCTTTCTTGGCAGGAGTGGTCTATGAGTGAGAAGAGAGCCCAGATGTTTGTCCCTTGGGTGACTCTAGATTCCTCTGCACTGACACTCAATATTAGTTATCACTGTACTCCCCATAAGCTTTTTGAATACTGAGGATTTAGTCAGTCAGCAGAAAGCTACCTAGCACACCATAGGACCTGCGTTCTGACCTTAGCATTTTCTATGCCGCAGAAATGCAGTACAGAGTATTTAATCTTAGTGATTCCAGAGGTGCAAGCTTGGGAATCAGAATTTCAGGATTATTCTGAGTCTTAATCTGCTTAATACTCACTTGGATATCAGTAAACATATCTATTTTCTGTTTCAAATATCTGTTTCAAAACAGGATCCAAATTTTGTGTTTTATGAGCCATTATCTCATGTTTTCTAAAGTCTAGTTTCCAGAAAAAACTTAAAAAATTTGTATATGGCTTCATTTCTTTCAAAGTAAAAATAATGTTTTATAAACTAGAAATTAACTACTTGTTTATTGTGTCTTTGTTCTGAGCTGAATATAAGTAAAAAGGTAAGACAACATACAAGTTTAAGAAGGCAGTGACTCAATTTAAAATAAATAAAAATTCCTTCTTAGGTTACTAGGTAATTTTTCTCAACCTTGATAAAATGCTCCTGATTATCTTTAAAAATAAAGCCTCCAAACCATGCTCTATTCATTTCATGTGAGAAACTCTTCCTCTGTTATCCCAACCCAGCTAAAGCTTGGGAGAAAGTACATGTTTAAGGCTTTTATACAGGAGAGCAGGGACTAGAGAAAGCTAAATAAATCAAAGATAACACCTAAAAAAGAGCCAGTTGGAATTCCTCAGTAGTTAAGAACATCAGCTGCTCTTTCTGAGGATGTAGGGGTGGGGGTGGATTCCTAATACCTACAAAAAGAGACTCAGAACCATCTGTAACTTCAGTTTCAAAGGATACAATACTCCCTTCTGACCTCTATAGGAATTATATGCATATGGTGTACAGACATATATGCAAGGAAAACATCTACCTAAATAAAATAAAAAAATTTGATGAAGTCTTTTTTATAAAAAGAAAAAGCCAATTGTCAGAAGGATGGAAATCCTTCCCCTCTGGACTGGCATAACAAAATAAGGGTGCTTGGGAAAAGCCCAGTGTTTTCCCCAGCTCACCAATCCATTCTAATTCTCAGAAGCACTTTCCCTTTCTTAATAAACTGTTTGTATTTCTATTCCTAACTGATCCAATTCTTTGTCCTGGAACAAAACCTTGGAACTTCAGTTTTTGTCTTGGGACCTAGATCAAGCCTGGTATTTTTTTCTTAAATTGAACATAGTTCCAGAGAAGTAACCACCAGACTACAAAAATGGCCTGGAGAAAGAGTTTGTAAATCAAATTTACTTCCAGGATGGGACACTGTATTTGGACAGATGAAGTGTAACATAAAAATACTTGAAGTTGGACCAGTACCAAAGTAGAAGTGGAGGTGCCCTAGAAGAGAAATTATATATGCTGAGGAACTAGGCTCCAGTTTTGTTTCTGATACCTGTGATGTTTAATATTGATTGTCAATTTGAACAGATCTAGAATCACCTAGGAAATAAGCTTTTAAGCATAATGGGATTTGCTATGTTTAGCTTTGTTATGTGTTTGGCAAGAGGATAGAGGAGTCTACGAAAACAACATGGCAGGCAGAGTGCTAATCCAGAGGAAGCAAGAAATAAGTCTTATCCAACACAACTCAGTAGCCAAGATCGGTTGAAACTTTGAGAGTCTGACACTGGGTAGTTCATTTTAGACATATTTAAGCACAGGACAATTTGAGGAAAAGTTTTCTGGTGATAACTAATACAATCCTGTGTGAACAAGAAAGTTTAAACATGATCACATTAAAACTCTTGTAAAGTACAAATGACAGCTTTCATAAAAACAGATTATATAAATTAACTAAGAAAGCAGGCTCAAGGTAAGCAATGTTCATGATAAGGACCTAGCATGCCTTTACTATTTCTTACAAAATAGCCATATGGGACAAAAGCATACCACTGGTTTTGTGATACCTTTCACCACTGTGGTATCTCTTTCTACATATTGCAGTCACTTCTTAACTTTAGCCTGAAATACTTCCCCTCACTCCACAGTTCTTTTTCATTAGTACATTTTGAGTAGACTCAAAATTTAACCAAGTTATTGTGAACATTTGAAATTTTATGCTTCCAGGGTTTCAAGTAAATATAATTTATTTACATATGAAGCATTTCTTTTTACCTTAATCTTTTATATAACCATTAATGTTTAATTTAGAATCAATTATATTCTTTTCCTTGGATGCCTTGGATATTTAATATGACTACTTGATATTAGTACAGTCTTTCTTTCTTTCTTTTCTAAAATTGGTAAAAGTTGAAGTAAACTTTTCCTGAATTCTAGATGTGTATTGTTCATAGTTTACTAATGTAATAGTTTAATAATGCTTATTATAGCAATACATTAAAATGAGATAAATTAGATTAACATGCATGATTTAGTTTGTACAAAGCCTTACTGAGTATGCTGTTCTGCTTCCTATCCTTTAACAAACAGATTTCATTCCTTTAAAACTTTGTTTTCTGCCATAAAAGTTTTTCATTATGGAGAATGATATATAATAAGTAGGGAAAATAACATAATAAACTCTTATTAAATGACCCAGATTTACCCTCCATTACCTCCTCCACTTCCTTCTCTGCTACCCATAATGATTTGAAGCAAAAGGATAGAAATCTGGATTATTCACATGTTCATAACTTTGTTTAAAGTCATTAAAACAAATAAAAATACTGTCAAAATCTGGTTATAGTATATTTGGACTATCAAACACAATATATAGTTCAGTTTAGCAAATACCTCTAATATTGCTAAAACAATATTAAGTGCTATATGGAATTTATAGGGAAATGGAATATAGTATAACAGAACCAGGTATTTGAAAAGGAAAGCAGCAAAAGATGGACTTCCACAGTGACCCATTGACTCTCCCTCGAGACCTATCCAGCAGTGCTTTCCACAGGCACCAATTAAGAATAGCCTCCTGTTACCAGCTCTCACTGTAGCCAGTCATAAAAAACTCAGTGCAAGTGATCTCATAGGTCTCTCCATCTTGAGGTCTAATTTAACGGTTTCAGGGTGATGGGGTTCTGGGCTTTTCTCTCAACATTTCCTGGACAGAATGGATCAGTGCTTTGATGTTTCTAACCTGGTTTTGGTGTGAATCACAGCTTATTGCCTAAAGCCACCTTCACTCAGTGGGGTAAAGGTCTGTGTACTTACTAAACATTTGCTGGAGTCTTGAAAATTGTTGTCAACCTAAGAAAACAAGTTTTCAAAAGAAATGAAACTTAATATGGGAAAGCACAGCATTGCAAAAGAAATAATTATGACGGAAGCATATTTTAAAAGATCAAGGCAAGGAAAAGTTTTCAAAGGAAAGTGGGGATTACAAATGGTCTTTTACAATATTATTGGAAAAATATATCTTCATATAGAAGAATGAAAATTGATATTTCAGATTGCTGAAGTGGATCTTCAAGTTTGGACCTCAGACTCTGCAATATTTTATAGGAAAAAGAGTAGAAAGTAGACTTCTGGAGAAGTCTCACATAAGAACTTCCTGACTCCAGTTGTCCAGGAAATAAGACAAACAACAAGTGGGACTTGCTGAAATAAAAAATTTTCTGTCTTTCAAGAATAACTGTTAATCAACTGAAGAAGCAGGCTACTAAATAGGGGCAGGGAATTATTGCTAGTTATACATCTGATATACGATGATTATCTACAATATGCAAAAAACTAGAAAAATAAACACCAAAAATATACCCCCCAAAAACAGCTGTAGAATTGAAAAAAGAGTTCTCAGAAGAAAAAAATAACAAATGGCTGAGAAATATTTTTAAAGTTTTCTATCATTCTTTGACCAACAAATGCTGTCAAAGATAAAGGGGAATGGAAAACATTCAGAAACTCTTGATGGAATAGATAACTGGTACAGCCACTACGGAGAACAGTATGCAGTTACTCCAAAAACTAGAAATATATCTATTATGCACTTCAACAATATCTTTTATGAATATATGTTAGGAGCTGTGAACTCCCAGATCCTGAATTTATTGTAAACAACTTGTTTTTTCTTTGCTATGAGGCAGGTTGCAGCTGCTCTGAGCATGATACTCTCAGGAATTCCTGATGGCAGGGGAGTCATTTCTGGTGTTTGGCTGGAGCATGCCTATCAGTTAAGTATCCCTATATAAGCTGCCCCTGGACACAATAAAGGGAGCATTCTGGCATCAAGGATGACCTGTGTCTCCGTCTGTGGGTATTTCTGTGTTTCAATCTCTAGTCCCTTGCCCGGTTCATGAACTGTATGGTAGCGCATAGAGTGCAGATGGGCATGGTGCACTACATACACACATAAACACACACACACACACATATGTATATATATATATATGTGTGTGTGTATATACATATATATAATCAATGACACGTGACACTAATTAATCTTAAATATAAAAAGCCAGTGCCAGATATTAGGATGAAAGTTGAAAGACTAAAGAATCAAAGGAACAGCCATAACCATCTCTTACCTCTCTGACTCCTCAGACCAAAAGGGGCTGAGTTCCTGTTTATGGCCATCCTTACCACTTTCTCTCTTTGCCCATCCATATCACTTCCTGTCTCCTGTCTATAGAGACCTCTAGACCCCTATGTTTTTTAACTGGAGACTGCATTTTGTGTTCTGGCTGCCCAGACCTGAATAATCGCACAGAAACTATATTAATTACAATAATATTTGGCCTATTAGCTCAGGCCTATTATTAAATAACTCTTAAATCTTAAATTAAACAATTTCTATTAATTTGTATATTGCCGTAAGGTTGTGACTTATTGGTAAGGTTCTGTCATCTTTCTCCTTTGCTAGCTTCATGGTGTCTGCTTTACTCTACCTATTTGATTTCTCTGTCTCTGTTTGGATTTCCTGCCTGGCTTTACTCTGCTAAGCCATTGACCAAAACATCTTTATTCATTAACTTACATTTTCAGAGGGTTAGAGTCCATGACCAACAAGAAAGTGACATGTTCTTACCATATCATCCCAGAGAGTGTACAGTCTCCTTGAATCTTGATTTTATTCCCATGAGATCTGTTCCAGACATGGAACTACAAGCAAATTTGTGTTACATTAGATACTAAGTGCATGGAAATTTATTATAAGAGCCATAAAAACAATATATTTACCTAATCAGTTGTGTAGGATTCAAATAAGAAAATTAATATGATTATGGAACAGAGCTTCACATACAGTGATCATCCAAGGAATCTGAGTTTTACGGCAATTTGCATTTTTTCTTTCAATATTGATTAAATTATATGTCTAACACTATTTCAAGTACTTAGGATGTAATTTACAACAGGCTTGACCTAATAAAGAAGACAGCCACAGAACATGTCACTTCTAACACAAAGTATATTCTGTTTTGTAAATTTTTTTCATATTTTATGGTGCTGTAACATTTTGGGGAGAGGAGACTTTTCTGACCAGAGAAAGCTTTTCTAAAGCAAGTTAACTCACAGTGGGTAGTAAAGAACTTCTCAGTGAGCAAAGTTTTCATGTACTCCCAAAAACCTGTTTTATTTGATTCTCATGCACCAAGCCATTGTTTTCTCCACCGAAACTCAGCACAGGGCCAGATAATACACACAAGGACAACACTTCTCTCTCTTAAACAAACTGTTTTTTTTTTTCAAGTTCGTCAATCTGAAACTGTTTACCCTCCACTGCCAGTAAGGTCAGTGGCCTATGTTTCTCTTTACCTCTGTTCCTTTCTCCGGGTCGGCTTCAGGGTTTTCCTACATGTCCTGTGTAGCATGCTGCCCTCTTGCTTCATGGGGAATAGGGATTCTCAGTAAATTTTTCAAAACTTGAGGTGCATCACTCAGTTGCTTTGTACAAACTAGGTCCTGGCACAAAGCAATATTTATGAACTTTGCAGAGTCTATAACCCCACCATAGAGTAGGAACAAGGAGCAATGGAGTCAGATATGTTGAGACCTAGAGTATTTCAACAGTTTCCCTTTTGAAAAAGCTTGAAGTAATCCAATCTAAAGGATACATTTCTATTCTAAAAAAAAAAAGGTATATTAGTCAGTGGATA
>LOEQ01006233.1:86852-97356 GCA_001685075.1 Bramus lutescens | reverse complement strand
CTCTCTCTCTCTCTCTCTCTCTCTCTCTCTCTCTCAGCTTACATTGAACTCTTTGCCCTCTTAGTTCTCTTGTCTTCCTCCCTTGCTCTCCCCTGCATCTCTCTCCTCTCATGGCTTGGTTCAGTCTGAACTCTTCCAGATGCCTTGGATTGTACTTTCCCTCAAATCTGCACTAAGACTTCTCCTCACACATCCCTAGGAGTATTCATACCATCAAGTTTTTTCAGTGAGTTTAAGTGTTACCCAAGGTATATGAGACTTTGCCTCAAATTTTTCTTTTTAAATCTTCCAAAGAAGTACAAAATTTGGCCAACAGTTATTAGAAAAAATCCATTTACAGTGCCCCACTCTCTGGTTTTGCTAAATAAAAATAAAGAGCCATGTAAGACACAAGCACATCATACAGGATAGCCTCTCTGGATACACTAATTAAACAACCTTACTTGTTATACCCATTTCCATTTCTCCTAAGAAGATTAGTTAACATTGGGTTCCTTTTGTGCTTGCAGAGCTTAGCTATTTTTGATATATAATTTCACTGAGTTTTTTGTACTACATGCCCCTGGGGGGAGTGAGGTGGCTATGACTAGACCATTTTTCTGTGATTTCTGTTTGATAAAGGCAATATTTCTGAAATATCCTGCCAAAAATTTTCTGTCCTAACCTCTACAATCTGTGGAATTTAAACTACTGTTTGCTTGTGGCTAATGACTGTGGGCCTCTCCCAGACTACAAACACTGAATTGTGCCTATATCCTGGCTGATTGAGTAAGCAGATTTTTCCACAAGTCTTCAGGGGAGTGTTCAGTCTGGTATCCCCTTGATTTCAGTGTTGTGATATCCAAGGCAGGCAACAGACACATGAACTGTCAGACTTATTACTCATCCAACTGAGAGTTATAAGCAGATATTACTTCATGTTGTTATGAGATGATTGTTATGCATAAATGAAAATCTAATGAAGCATTTCAACAAGTGAAGTCAAAATTCTTCTTTAGTTTTGAGACTTTAGTAACCAAGCTAAAAATAGACCAAAACTACTTCAGTGAATTCTGAACTTACCACTGGAACAATATTATTAATTAATTATAGTAGCATTAATGATAAATTATCTGTCATTAAAAATTCTGGGAATATAGCTCAGCAGTTAAGAGTACGGGCCGCTCTTCCAGAGGACCTGGGTTCAATTCCCACTACCGACATGGCAGCTTACAACTTTTTCTAACTCCAATTCCAGGGGATCTGGTACCTTCATACAAAGGCACATAAAATAAAGATGAGTGAAGTATTTAAAAAAGAAAAAAATTCTCATTTCTGATTCTGACTTTACCAGAAATAATAGGAGTCAGCTTTTTTTTTCTTTAAAAATGAAAAAGGGAGCTAAAATGGGAAGTGTGATATCTGGGAGAGAAATCCATTTTCTCTAATGAGTAGAAAGGATTATAGTCACCAACAGGAAGGACTGAAAATAAATGTCAAGATTTTTTTTTTGGTTCAAAGACCAAGTATAATAGATTATTGTGGCTGAACATTTGACTGGCAAAGTTTCCACAAGTTTCTAGTAGGTGTTTGACCCTTCGTTCCCAAGCCATGAATAGTCAGTCCCCTGATGTTTCTTTAAAGGACAGTATTGTAAGCAAACAGACATCCCCAAAGTTAGATATTTCTCAATTAGGTAAGGGAAATTTCTCATAATGGAAGAACCAAATGGAAGAACCAGTTTGATATATATGTAAAATCTTTGAGTATATTTTAGCTTTAGATCAATTTTTATTTTAAAGGCCATTTTCATGTACACCCCATCCCTTCAAAAACTTTATCTAGAAAAAAATGGGTCACAAAGCCAAAGCAGAGAACATCCTATTTTTTAAAAATGAGGATTGTAAGAGAGACATACATAGATGGGAAGTAGAAAAAGACAATATCTCCTGAGTAAATTGGGAGCATGGGAACCTTGGGGGAGGGATGGAAGGGAGAGGAGAGGCAGGGAGGGGAGCAGAGAAAAATGTAGAGCTCTATAAAAAATAAATAAATAAAAACAAACTATCAATAAAGACACTAGTGCAGCGGATGAATTTTGACAAGTGGACACCGGTTACAGTGTATGGGAATGGGATAGATTCCTGGGTGATGTAGAATCATATTAGGGAAAACATGCATATGCTGTTTCAATGAAGTCTTAAGGACTAGAGGACTGTTGTAAATATGGGACCTCCAGAAGATACACATAAACAAGGCATTGTGGATTAATATCTCTGCTAAATATTATCAGACTGGTCTCCTAGAAATACTGTCAAACCCTGAAGACAATTTATTCTGGGGTTTAGACAAATGTGCTTGAGATGAGTTCAGGGCTCTTTTGGCTGAATGGGAAAGGTGTCATTAGCTGTAGCTGGCTCTGACTGACCTTGCTCCCTGTGGGTCCTTCTTAACACAACTGATGTTTGACCTCACGGGTCTTCAGTACTGCACAGCCTAGCTATTGTATAAGCATGTATTTATTAAGATTCCTCATGTTCACACTAATTATGTGGGTTTGGGGCAGAGTTCACTCCAGTATTCTGATCTTTATTCATGAATTTCTTCAAATCTGAAAGCCATCTCCATTTTCTTCTGCTGCTTTGCTTTAACACAATGGAAAGCACATAAAAATTACAAGGTAACACAAGCAGAACACACCACAGCTACCATTTTTAGTAGGATTTTACTGATTCACAATTGGTGTGTTTTTAACTACTTTTATTTTTTTTTTACTTCCACACCAAGATGGGTTTGAAAGAACAAGAAATACCATCTCCATCATTTTGCAGTGTACAATTCTGCTTCCTTTGAGAGTCCTTGTGTTTATACAATCAGTTGTCCTTATATGGTTCTCTAAGATTGTCAGCCTAGAAGCCCTTAGACAATCTAGAGAAATGTGACTCTATTACAACCTATTTCTTGCTCACTCTGCCAAAATCCAGCCCCAGGATCACTACCAAGTGGTGGTGCCTTCATCTATAAAGCTACCACATGCAGAGATCTGATACCACGATAGTATCAGATGAAACCAGAACTTTTCATATTTCTGTCTCATAATGCCAAGGAAACCCACTGCCTCTGCACTTGCTGCTCTCATAACCTTCAACTTTCCAGGTTTCCACAAGCCCAGAGTAGCTGCCTGCTCCAGAATACACTAGCCTGCTGGTTAAAAAAAATGAAGGGGCCTGTGCACAACTCCTCTCTGACTGCAGTCAGAATCATCAATCTGAAGCTAGGAATTTATTTGTACATCACCTAGTGCATTCAGTTTAACATTTAGAAAACGTGAGTTTAGAGTCCTGGACTTTTGAAAATCACATTTTCAACTTCTGTAGCAATTACAAAGCCCCTAACTAGATCCATCTTTGTCTTGAAACATGGAAAGAAACAAATCTAAAACTTGCTGATGTGCTCTCAGCCCACAGAATGTGATAAAGTTTACTTTTCAGGCAGGTTTTCCTGTTCTGCGATGGTTAAGTGGAGCATGGCAAATAAAAACTGATGGACCATAACAGAGAGCACTTGTTTGTGGAGAAGCTCGCCAAAGCTAGGATTTAGTTGAGTCCTTCTAAATGGTTGCATGGTACTGTTCCCAAACAAATACCACTAAAAACTAACTTTGTTTAGTATGTAAGAACGAATTTAGGTGTAAATATTAAAAATACCCCCTACATACACACTTTTCTTTTTTTTTTCTTCCTTCCTAGTTCTATTTATTATGTTGATATATTTAGAAGAATTTTCTAATTATTAACTAGCATTAATCAGAACATAAGCATTCAATATGAAGAATCTATGGTAATGAAGAATTCAAAAATATATATGGTAGTTTAAATGGAAAGGTAATTTTTTAAATCTGTAGGGATTACATATCAATTCTAGGACTCCTGAAATAAATTAAAACAATAGATTGGGTTGTGGGGCAAGTTTAGTGGGCAAAATACTTGCTGTACAAGACTTCTGATTGTCAGCATCCAGATAAAGGAGGGACACTTGGGTAAAATGAATTGCATCACCAGAGACAGTCAGCTTCTGGACGTGGATGTTGGGAAGCTCACTGGCCATCTGAAATGGGGAGCTCCACTTCATAAGGACCTTGTCTCAACAACTAAAGTAGAAAGTGGTGGAGGAAGGTTCTGAAATAGATCTCTGGCCTCCACATACACACCACAGGTGAGTGTGCACTCATGCACACACCCAAGTGCATGCATACATACACACAAATCAATAATTTAAATGATAAAATTAATTTGAATCCATTCAATTTTATTTCATTTTATTTTTGGCACTATGGTGTTGTGAGGTCCTCTCATATGGTTCTCTACCATGTGTCTAATATGAAACATCTCATATATTAAAATAACAGAGTTAATCAACAGCTCTCCTCATCTTTGGAGGTGTTTATACAACAGGCAAGAACTGAGTGGTGATATGATCATTGATTCTCCTAAAGTCTAATATTATTTTCAGAAATGGAAATTTCTGACAAAAGTGTCTTTTGTTTTGCAGGAAACAGTCCAATCTATATCTTCAAAATGGCCCAGATCGTATTGGAAAAACATACAAGAAGGCCCTTTATGTTCAGTACACAGATGGCACCTTCAGGAAAACTGTAGACAAACCAGTCTGGCTAGGGTTTTTAGGCCCTATCATCAAGGCTGAAGTTGGAGATAAAGTTTATGTTCACTTAAAGAATTTTGCCTCTAGGCCCTATACTTTTCATTCACATGGGGTAACTTACTACAAAGAACATGAGGGTAAGCTCAGTGTGTGCTGTGGTTGGAGTTTCCCCTTCAACAGGAAAACCTTTTAACTTTTAGTTAACTTTTAACTAAAACTGATACCTTTAGATAGAACTTGTAACCAACCATACCCTTTAACACCAATCTATTTTATAATGGGATTATAACTCATCACAATAAGAGCTTTGTTGTTTCTAGTTATATGACTTCGTGTAGTAGGAACGAGTATTACCTAAATGAACTAGGTTCAGATAGTGAGAGCCACATGCTCAGAGATTTAGAAACTAAATAAGTCTAGAATTTGCTTTAAAATAATTTTATATGACTGATAATAAAGTTGAGTGGAATTATGAAAAAACAAGAATGTCTTTCAGTCTGCCATTATTAAAGCTGGGTTTATAGGTACACTGAAAATCCACTAACACTTAGAGGAAGATAAAGTTCATTTCAACTTGCACATGTTGGAAAATTTCTAAAATTAAGCGTAAAATTTTTGTGTCCTATAAATACTACACATGTACCCACAAATCAGATTTTATATAAGAAGTTTCAGTTATACGAGAAGGTGTTTATTTTGCTTATTCTTTACACCATGACTATATATAGAAACTGGTTTGGATTCCCAGCCACCCAGACCCAAATAATCACACAGAAACTGTATTAATTATAGCACTGCTTGGTTGATGACTCAAGTGTATCTCTAACTAGCTTTTACATCTTAAATTAACCAATTTCTATTAACCTGTGTATTGCACCAAGGTTGTGGCTTACTGGTAAGGTTCTGGGTTCTGGTGTCTTTTTCTTTCTGCAGCTAAATGGCATCTGCTTAACTCTGCCTTATTTCTCCTTGCATTCAGTTTAGTTTTCCTTCCTAGCTATATTCTGCCCTGCCATAGGCCAAAGCAGCTTCTTTAATAGCAAATGGTAATAAAACATATTCATAGCTTACAGAAGAGAATTCCACATCATCACCATTTGTAAGCAGGAGTTGTGCTTTGTTACCTTGTACATCCAGACTCAAAAATTCATACAAAACTATGTTAATTACAACACTGTTTTGACAATGGCTCAAGCATATTCCTAGCTAGTCTTTATATCTTAAATTAACCCATTTCTATTGTTTCATATTTCACCACACATGGTCTGTTACCTCTTGCTTCTTGGGTGACTACATGGCATCTGCCTGACTTCTTTCCTCCTCTATCTCTGCTTGGATTTCCCACCTTGTTATATTCTGCACTGCCATAGGCCAAAGCAACTTATTTATTAACCAATGGCAGCAATAAAACATATTCACAGCATAGAAAGGGGGAATCCCACATCACATGATCCCCAGGTAAAAACTTTTCATTAAATTATAAAATTTGCAATCAGCCAGGTGGTGATGCTTTTAATCCCTTGGGAAAACACTTGGGAAACAGAAGCAGGCAGATCTTTGTAACAGGCCAGCCTGGTCTAGGAAGTAAATTCCAGGACAGTCAGAGCTGTTATACTGAGAAACCCTGTCTCAAAACATCAAGATAGATGATGATGATGATGATGATGATGATGATGATGATGATGATGATNGATAGATAGATAGATAGATAAATAGATAGACAGAAAGAAAGATAGATAGATGATAGATAGATTTTAGAATCATCCTCAAATATCTACCGTGTAGGACTTAATCAACTACCAAATTAGTAATAATTATTTCTGTGAGGTTTATGGAATCCTTAGACACTAGTCTCTGGTTTCTTTCTCTGAGTGTTCAAATAGGACATTACTGAAGGACACCCTCTAGTTGAGGATTCATTATTACTTCAACTGTATTCATATGAACCCACTTTATAAATCCATTACACTGCTTTCCAGGTGCCATCTACCCTGACAACACCACCAATTTTCAAAAAGCAGATGACAAAGTGTTTCCTGGAGAACAATATTTGTATGTGCTGCATGCCAGCAAGCAAATTCCTGTGGATGGAGACAGCAATTGTGTGACGAGGATTTACCACTCCCATGTTGATGCTCCAAAAGATATTGCATCAGGACTCATAGGACCTTTAATACTCTGTAAAAAAGGTATGTTTTCTCCCTGCTCACAAACACTGTGGGAGATAGGTACGAGGAAGTTTGTTTTTTCAAATAGTTTTATAAGTTATTCTGTAAATGGTAAGAGTTAAAAAGAAGGAAGTAAAGTACAGGAAAGGCCTTGATGACATGAAAAAATGGAACAAACCTTTAGAGGAAAATGCCAATGAAGCTAAGATGCTTGATATCAGTTTTCTGTGGGTTAAGTTTGCTGGGCCTAACTTCCAATGATGGTGTTATATGGAGATACATGACTTTACTATATCTGACTACCTCAGTGCCACTCCCTAGCAATGGCTATAGTTACCTGTATTATATTGGTAAATATGATAATATTACATTTATTCCTCACCTTGTGAAGACAGAATAACTCAAGAGATTGAAATGTAATGTGTTTTGGACAAATAGTTACCTTCAAAGTCTTCTTTTTGTGGCTTGTGGCTATATGTGTGTTCTGGAAGATATGGACACATCTGAATTATAACCTTCTCAGTTTCAAAAAGAACATTTAATGGTTTGGTCAGTAGATATATACAAAAATACAAATGCAGTACATGGTGGGGGGCAGGGAGGAACTTCCCTGAGTATTTCCTCAAAGTGGAGTAGCTGGGCCAGATCTGTAATTTGTTAGAGAAAGTGAACACTAAATTTTAAAAAGAAGCTCTAATCACCTAAAAAAAAGTGTTGAATCACATGCTAAAATTTTAGATCTACTAAACTACAAATTTCTACTTCAGATTCTCTAGATAAGGAAAAGGAAAAAGATATTGACCAAGAATTTGTAGTAATGTTCTCTGTGGTGGATGAAAATCTCAGCTGGTATCTAGAAGATAACATCAAAACCTTCTGCTCTGAACCAGAGAAAGTTGACAAAGACAATGAAGACTTCCAGGAAAGCAACAGGATGTACTGTAAGATTACAAAACATATAACAGACTTGTTTTAATAATTCTGCTAAGATTATTCTCTCACATGAATAATGCTAACCTAAGGCCCTAATAACAAAAGTGTGTTGGACATGCAATTTGATATGTCTGTCCTAGTTAGAGTTATTATTGCTGTGATGAAACAGTATGACCAAAGGCAAGTATGAAAAGATAGGTTTTATTTGGCTTAACACTTTCACATCACTGTCCATCATTGAAGGAAGTTAGGGCAGGGACCTAAAGGAGAGAGAGTCATGCAGAGGCAGTTCTGCTTAATGTCTTGCTGCTCATAGCTTGCAGAGTCTGTTTTGTTGTTGTTGTTGTTGTTTTGTTTTGTAGAATCCAGGACAACCACCTCAAAGCACCACCCACAATAGGCTGGGCCTTCCCACAACAATTACAGACTAAGAAAATTACCTATAGGCTTGCCTATGGCCCTATCTTATGGATGCAATTTCTCAATTGAGGCTCCTTCATCTTAGATGACTCTTGTAAAGGAGCCTGTGATTTCATTTTCTGGTTGCCCAGGCCCAACTATTCTCTAATTAGAAATCAACTAATTAGAAACTGTGCCAATTATAACACTGTTTGGACAATGGCTCAGACATATTATTATCTAGGTCTTACATCTTAAATTAACCCATTTCTATTAATCTATATATTGATACAAGGCTCTGGATTACTGGTAATGTTCTGGCATAGGTGGCTACATGGTGTCTCTTCAACTCTGGTTTCTCTCTCTCTCTCTCTCTCTCTCTCTCTGTGTGTGTGTGTGTGTTCATATTTCCTGTCTGGCTTTAATAATTGGCTGAAACAGTTTTATTCATCAACCAATAAAAGAAACACACATACAGAAGGACACGCCACAACAGACTCTAACTTGTACCAAGGTAACACAACTAGTTAGCACACTGTCTAAATCTAGCCAGGTAAAAGTTGAATACACCAAACGTGTTTCTTAATTAACAAGAAAAATCATCAGTTGGAATTTAATGTATATGTGTTATAAATACATCATTATTTATCCTCCAAATTTATTCTAGAAGCTATTTGAAACAGGACTATTGAAGTAAATATTTAAAATTAGACTTAAATTATAAATAATACACCTATGTTTAATAAAATAACTTTGACCACTAATTCTAAAAAGCACCCCCTTTACAAACTATGTTGCCCTCATCAGGACCCCTGTTCTATATCATTTAAATATTTTAGTTCACTTTGTGTCTCCTAGAAATGCCTTCTTGACAGCCCACGCTTTTTCTTAATTCTCTGGGACATAAAGAATGAAATTAGGTTATTTATCCCTAAGAATTATCTGGTAAATTAGGTTATTTATCCCTAAGAATTATCTGGTAAATTAAGAATCTTAACATTAGTTACACCAAAAAGTATAGATTTTATTTTAATTTAGCTTTTTAAAAATAATCTTCACTTCCAAATTAGACAATGAAGTTATTTTCAACTTTCTGTATGAACGGTTTGTTTTGCTTTCATCTGACGTGCATGTCTCCATCCTACACATTACATCTTCTCTCTGGTATCCCACAAAAGCAGAACAACATCCTCAGATTTCTAGTCTGGATGAATGTGGTTTGGTACCACTGTCACATCTGGTATATTAATGGTCCTTAACATTAATATTTCTACTCATGAATTTCCTAGGATCTCCAAATTTGAAAAATGACTCTCAGTTTCTTCCAAGGGTCTCAGGCCATACTGCTTTTGAACTTTCAGGTCTTCCTGGCTTTGGTCCCTGATGCCCTTTCATGAATTTCTTCTTTCAAATTTTCTTTGAATTGTGTCTTTCAATATTGGAAATATTTTTACTTTGTGTTCTTATTGCAAAAGAAATTCATTAAGTCCAAAATGTCCTAAGCAAAAAGAAGAAATTTAAATCATCTGCCTTGTTCCTACATGCACAGTTAGTAACTGATTATTAAATAACTTTCAATATTTTATCTTTAACTGAGTATTCTCTATGTATGTATATGGACACATTTATATTTACACACACGTGAAATCAATATAAATACTTTATAAACATCAGAGATCGAGTAAGTTTTACTTCTAATATTGCATTAATCTTCAGTATTATATTGGCAATGAGCCTTAGCATAAAATAAGTTCCCATAATGAAAGACTATGTGATTGATTAGCACTGTCTGGCATGGATGTGGGATTGGAAAATTGCAAGTGTGGCAGATATTTTCTATACCAAATTGGATCTCTTTCTGTATCAATATCCCAAGCACCAATGTCTATAAGGCAAAAACTCTAATATTGACTTGCAGCTATAAATGGATATACATTTGGAAGCCTTCCAGGACTCTCTATGTGTGCAGAAGACAGAGTGAAATGGTATCTTTTTGGTATGGGTAACGAAATTGATGTGCATGCAGCTTTCTTTCATGGTCAAGCACTGACCAGCAAGAACTACCGTACTGATGCAATCAACCTATTTCCTGCCACCCTATTTGAAGCTTATATGGTGGCCCAGAATCCTGGAGTCTGGATGATCAGTTGCCAGAACCTAAACCACTTGAAAGGTAAATATCTTCACCTCTACTTAGCTGTTACTTGTAAAAACAGTTGTATATTAGTTACTCTACTAGTAGAAGATGGTTAAGGAAAAGCAGAATCAGCAGATTAAGTGTAGTAAATAAGGGGAGCAGGTCTGCATTTCGTCTGGCCCAGCTCCTGCACGGCTAGCTTATACCCCGAAATAACAACACACAA
>LOEQ01006233.1:49534-64414 GCA_001685075.1 Bramus lutescens | reverse complement strand
TTAAGCACTGCCTGGCCCATTAGCTCTAGCCTCTTACTAGCTAACTCTCACATCGTGATTAACCCATTTCTAATAATCTGTGTACCACCACTAAGTGGTGGGTTACCAGGAAGAGTCTAACTGATGTCCATCTTGGGCTGGAGCTTCATGCGTCTGCCTGACTTTGCTTCTTTCTCCCAGAATCCTGCTCTGTCTACTCCACCCATCTAAGGGCTGGCCTATCAAAAGTCCAAGGCAGTTTCTTTATTAACCAATGAAAGTAACACACAGACAGATGACCCTCCTACATCATAAGATGAGGTAGGAGGATCAAAAGTGTGAAACCATTCTGGGGTTCACAGTAAGATCATGCATTAAAGGTGTATTATGCATATTTTTCTGTTAGAAATACCTCAAGTTTATCAGAAATTGGATTATAAATGGAATGCATAGTATTTTGTGATAAAATTACCAATAAGAAAATAACCGCTTGATTCATCATTATAATCCAATAATTTTTCTTCAATCTGCAAAAGATTTTATGTTGTACCTCCGAAGATAAGGGATCCTGTCAGATGATCCAACACAGCTGTAGTTCCAGTCTTTGGGAAGTAGTGGCATGAAAGTAAAGAGCTCTAGACTATTCTCAGCTACTTAGAGTGTGAGGCAATTCTGGGCTACATGAGACCCTGTTTCAAACAAACAAAATTAAAAAGATAGGGTCTCCTAAACTGGGCATGGAGACACATGACGTAGCCCTAGTATTTGAGAGACATCTATGTGAGTGTCAGGCTAGCCTGGTCTACAGAACAAATTTCAGGACAACTGGGGCTATATAGAAACCCTATCTCAATAAAACAAACAAACAAGGATCACATTTGAGGCTAGTCTGGGTTACTGTAGTATGACCTTTCCCACAGAGATGAGAACAAATATTTGCTGGTCCTCGATAGACCATTAATGGATCAAAGAAGTGATCCTACCCATGTCTAGCTTGGCGAACCAGTAGCTTTACCTTTACTGTAGTTACTTCAGAAGCTCGAGTAACATAAATGTAGCTCGTGTAACATTATGTAGTAACATAAATGTAAATCACCCAGAAACTCACCCTAACCTCCAAGTCGACATCTTAGTTGGCCTATTGCACTTTAATAATCATGTCGTCCACTTGAATGAATCATATGAGAGAAAGACAAACAGGACTTCAGTATTCTCTTTCCTGAGAGTTCATTTGCTTTGATTCCATGGACTGATTGTCCTCAGAATGACTGGACCATCCCCCAAACTAGATAATTCTTCTACTTTGTTGTTCATTTTGTTTTAATTGGCCTGAATGTTGTGTGGATCCTTCTTCCAGCTCGTTGTCATGCCATTTCCTCACTGAAGATGACCTGTGTGGGTTATAGATATCCTTACTGGTTTCAAGAATGCAGAAGTCTTTTTTCCTGATTCCATCACACAGATATTCTCACATTAGGTTTTTATCAGGACAACAAAATACCCAAGACAAATAACTTAAGAGGGGTCTATTTCAGCTCTTTGTTTTAGAGGGGTCAGTCACAGTTAGCTAGTTCCATTCCATTTTGAGCTATAGAGAAACAGACATGCATATGGTCAAAGAAACCTGTTCATTCTCATGAATAGGTGTGTATGAGACATGGGAAGAAAATAGGGAAAGGAGAAGGGAAGTGGGGGAGGGAGGAAAAGAGCGAGAGATATGCTACAAAATTCAATGATACAATCTGAGTGACATTGTCCTTTAAGCTGGGCCCAAATTAAAGTCTCCATTACAATCCAATAATGCCATCAGCTTGGAATTGACCCATTACCACATAGCTTTGGGGACATTTCAAATCTAAATCACACCTCTATTTGAGTAAATTATTTTTTAATGGTTTCAATTTGTATGGACAACGTGGGCATGAAGGAAGAAGGAAATTTGAAATTTTAGATGCAAGATGCTCATGTTACCTTACTAAAGCATGAGTCCTCAATAGACACCAGTGAAAACTTTGGTGACCAAGTGGAATCTGTCATGAACCAAATATTAAAGGGGAAAAGAAACTTCTACTGACATTCCTTAAAGTGGTTTGTACCAGAGAATTATGTATATAGAAATCTTTTGCTTTACTCACGTTATCTTCACCTGATTGTTATTTTGATCTGCAGAAAGATGTAGACAAGGAGTTCTACTTGTTTCCCACAGTGTTTGATGAGAATGAGAGTTTACTCTTGGATGATAATATCAGAATGTTCACAACTGCACCTGATCATGTGGATAAGGAAGATGAAAACTTCCAGGAGTCTAATAAGATGCATTGTGAGTACTACATCTCTTCCACCTGTTAGGCTACTTCAGCAGTACATAGGTAATAGTACCAATTAAATCCAAAGTGAGCAGATTTTTTAAATTACTATTCAGTAAACAACTTAATGGTGCTCTGCAAGCAATGTCTTTAATTTTAAAACAAAAAGAACTCCTCAGAATAACCAGACATGTTAATGAGATGAATGTACCTTTAAAAAACCCACTAATTTATTTAGAGGAGTGAGGGGAAGGGAAGGAGGGAGGAAAGGAGAATAAAACAAGCCACACGTCTGTGGAGGTCATAGGAGAACATGCACAAATCAGTTTTCTCTTCCCAGAATTTGGGTTATGGTGGTCTTCACAGCAAGTGCCTTTATCAGCTGAGCCATCTGGCTGGCTCTGGATTGTGTTTTAAGGATCCCTATGTTGGCAGTCTCAGCTTTGCCGCAGAGCTTGTTAGAACCACAAATTCTTGGACCCACTTTTGAGCTACTGAATTATAAACACTGCAATAAGTTCTGGGAATCTGTATTTAGCAAATCCTTTGATTCTGATGGCATTCTCAATTTGAGAATAACAGGCTCCTTTTATTATTTTCAGTTATCCAAAAATATAAACTCTTTTATTGTGATTCAGAAAAATATGAAGTCTGCCATCATGATTTTCACACTTGATTGCTCATCAGAATCAACTGACAACTTTTAAAACTTCGAACACCCAAGGAAACCTGCATTCCTTTTATTTAAGTGATGATGAGCATCAGATTTTCTTTTATGTTTTAGCTAATTTCTATATGATTAGTTTTCAGAGATGGTGGGCTAATTGTTCCAAAGACCCACACCATTTAGAAAGAACAATAAACATTGGCTGTAGCTGTCAGAAGTAAAAATTGTAAAGTTCCAGTACAAATTCATAGTTTTTGTTATTTGGATGTTGGTTTTTGTTTTTGTTTTAAGGTAGAATGATTCTACTCACACTACCCAAAATACTTACAATATTACTTTAAATTCTACATTTTGCATTTTGGACATGACAAAATTATTTTCTTTTGGAAACAGTAGTGAGAAAAGTTTTCCTATACAAGACTGTCCCCATTTTCCAAGACGAATCATAAAACTTTCCATGTAAAACAACAAATACATTCCCAGTGTCCTGACACCTAAGGAAAGCTGTTATTATTTACAGGTGTAGTTGCTCACAAACACAACCTTTGAAAGAAGTAAGAAAAATTGCATGGAATCTCATTCCAACCTGAAAACACTGAAATCTCTAGTGTTGTAGGGACACAGCACTTCATGCTCTGTGAACTCAGACCTACTCTTGCAGCCAGGGTCTGCTACAGCAAAGGCATTTCTGACACAGAAACAATGGGCAGGCTTGACTGTGTCCTTCCTTATACTAGGAAGTAACATTAGGAATTTTTCATTTAAGAGGTTATGTTATCTTAAACCCTTTTTCTCCTGCCCCTTCTCCAACTTTTTTCAGCTATGAATGGATTCATGTATGGCAATCAGCCTGGCCTCAGCATGTGTTTAGGAGATTCTGTTGTGTGGTATTTGTTCAGTGCTGGAAATGAAGCTGATATACATGGGATATACTTTTCAGGAAACACTTATCTGTCCAAAGGAGAAAGAAGAGACACTGCAAACCTCTTCCCTCATACAAGTCTGACCCTTCTTATGAGACCTGATACAGAAGGTACATTTCTCTTATTGGCTAATGTCTTAGGGTTATGATTGCTCTGATAAACCACCATGACCAAAGCATCTTGGAAAGGAAGGGTTTATTTGGCTTACACTTCTTTATTACTGTTCATCACTGAAGGAAAATGGGATAGGAACTCAAACAGTGCAGGGGCTGATGTAGACAATGTGGAGGAGTGTTGATTGCTGGCTTGCTAAGCCTGCTTTCTAATAGAACCTAGTATCACCAGCGCATGGATGGCACTACCCACAGTGGGCTGGAACCTCCCACATCAATCACAAATTAAGAAAATACCCTACAGCTGTATCTTACAGAGGCATTTTCTCAATTGAGGTTTCTTCCTTTTAGATGACTCTAACTTGTGTCAAACTAACATAAAACTAGCCATGACAGTAGATTTATTGGTTTTCTTTGAAAATACTGTTGAAAAACGTACAGAGCAATGAATTCTTTCAATGCCTCCCAAACAGACCTTTTCTTAAGAGAGTAATTGGGGAACTATTGCTGAAGCACACATCAGGTGGACCTCTTCCTAGTTATAGGTGGAGCAGGAGGAGAATGTATGTAAGAACGTGTGTATATTTTTGTGTATGTGTGTTTTCCTTATTTCAAACAGCAGAGTCTCTGACATGGTTCCTTCTCAATCCTTTTAAACATAACTGTGATAAAGCAGGCTAGAAGAAATGACTTCTGCATGTAAGCTTTCATCATGTCTCTACAACTTTGATGTGGAGTTGGCATACTGACTGCTTGCAATTGGGTATTCTATACAATTACTGTTGCCATGCACATTTAGACACATCTGTGGGCCTTGTTAGGGGAAAGAAATTTATTCATATCATGAAAATATGCTAATTTGTTTGTGGCCTCTCTTGATTCACTGTGTGAAACTTAAGATAGGTTAACTGTATGCTCATGAAAAAAGCAAGAGAGAAAGATGATGGATAATAAAGAGAGACATTCTCTCTTGAGACATAAGCTTTGAGCACATCTATGAGGTTCCAGGCAAGTGGGATAGCAGATGCCCAGAGACAGAAACACCTCATATTGGATCTTAGAACAGTGAGAGACTTCTGCCACTGGAGAAGTGGTGGTGGTGTGCACCTTTAATCCCAGCACTCAAGAGGCAGAGGCAGGTGGATCTCTGTTAGTTCAAAGCCAGCCTGGTCTACAAGAGCTAATTCCAGGACAGGCTCCAAAGCCACAAAAACCCCTGTCTTGAAAAGCCAAAAATAATAATAATAAAATAAACTACCACCATTAACAAAAAAAATATTAACAAGTTTTCTATTTTGCCACTCCAGGGACTTTTGATGTAGAGTGTCTTACAACAGATCACTATACGGGCGGTATGAAGCAAAAATATACTGTGAACCAGTGCAAGCAGCGTTCTGAGGATCCCATTGTCTATTTGGGAGAAAGGACCTACTATGTTGCAGCAGTGGAGGTGGAATGGGACTATTCACCAAGCAGGGACTGGGAAAAGGAGCTGCATCATTTGCAAGAGCAAAAGTAACTGTCCAGTCTCAGATTCCCAAATGCTCAACTGTAATTTTAGGTTTCCATTTCATTAAAGAGTTACACTAACCCTTAGAAAAAGCAGCAACTGCATAAAGCAATAGCAATGACCACTTCCTGGGAATCTGTGCTCATTCATTTCTACTCCTCTTGGAATCCTCACAGTATACCTTCCTTTGACCTATTCTGATTCTGTGACATCATTGCTTTTCTGATGGATTGTCACTCATCTTCAGACTCAACCGAAGGGAGAGCAGTTACAGTGTTGCTTATTTTCCCTTCCTGATTTTATTTCTAGTATAATAATCAGTCATTCCATATTCCTAGTTCTGCTGTATGATTTTTAAATACTTAGCAGTTCTTTCTTCTAAGAACTTAAAGGAAAATATATTTAAGGCCATTATGACACAAACACTGTCAAAAGTTAAAAAATCAGTAAGGATAAATCCAAATAAAGAATGGCCACAGAAACATCAAAAACATCTGTCTCAGCATCATGTGACATCACCTTATACTTCTAGGTGTCCCTATGTTTTCTAATTTTCTCGGGCATCTCTGCTGTATCATGTAATTTCATCGTGTGGCCTTATGTGAACATGATCTGAGGGACTAGGGTTAGCTGTGGTACAGACAGGCCCAGTATGCCCAGGAAACTTAATGTTCGGGCTAGCAGTAAACAGCTGGAGAGTTTAGCTTCAGTGATGAGTGTGGTCTGAGATAGAGAGGGCTAAATGTCATTTTTGTGATTTGGATAGAGTGATTTAAAGAAATCATTAGTTAACTAAAACTATAGAAAAAGAAAATGACTAGAAATATATGCTACTTCAGTTCCTATTGACTAGAAATACTGTATTAATTAAATCTGAAGTTCATAACATGTTAGAGTGGAAAATGAGATGAGATGATTTGATCGGTGTCTCTCTTAAGGGACACAGGAACTACAGCTTCTCCAGACAGTATGGATCAAGAGGTCAGCTTAGCTAGGCAAGAAGTCAGGGCGAGGACTGAAGCAGTTCACTAGACAGTTCTCTTTGTATGACACCTCGTTATTTCTAAAGTCTATTTTTTTCTTACTTGGGATGGAAAATAATTATAAATGAGCATAACTATTAACAAGAAATTTTAATAAAAAATTAAAACAAATAGTAACCTGCATTGATTTTTCTTTTCTAGTATTTCAAATGTGTTTTTGGATAAGGAGGAGTTTTACATAGGCTCAAAGTACATGAAAGTTGTGTATCGGCAATTTACTGACAGCACATTCAGAGAACAGGTGCAGAGAAAAGCTGAAGATGAGCACCTGGGAATCCTAGGTAAGGTAAACAGCCCCATCTTGCCAGTCTTGGGTTAAATAAGTGATGTACATACAATGCATGTTTCTAGCTCATGTATTAAAGTTATTTTTTTAAAAAAATCATCCAATAAAAAGAGAAGTTTTGTTTGCTGAAGAATACAGATATCACTTATTTCTTTCAAAAATATCATCAATCCATACATTGGTTAAATTACTTATACTTAGCCAGGCAGTGGTAGTTAGTATAAGCCTTTAATCCCAGCACTCGGGAGATTGAGGCACGCAGATCTCTGAATTTGAGGTCAGCCTGGTCTGCAGAGTGAGTTCCAGCACAGCCAAAGCTACACAGAGAAACCTTGCCTCAAAAAAAAAAATTATATATTTTTTAATTGATGCCTATAGCATTGGTGAAGTTCCTAGAAATTATCTCCTAACAAAAACCTTAACCAAATTCTTCTTGTTATCATACACCCCATTAATAAAGAAGCTCAACTATTTATTTGAAAAATTAAGATGTAATTAATCACAAGAATATATATATATATGGGTTGAAAAAACGTTTTTCCTTACAGAAAATCAGGAAAGCTGCCTTCAGGTTTTCAGGATTCACAGTAAGGCAGAAAGTGTAACCTGCAACCCATGAGGCGCGGAACTCCTTAGCTTTTCAGTACCTGGCAATGTTGGAACAACAACAGTATCAGAATTTCCCTAGTGAGATACTTTAGAGCAGTGGCTTTCAACCTACCTAATGTTGGGAACCTTTCCTACAGTTTTTCATGTTATGGTGACCCCCAACCATAAAATTGTTTTGTTGATACTTCATTGCTGCTTTGCTACAGTTATGAATCATAATGTAAGTATCTGTGTTTCCTGATAGTGAAATGGTCATTCAATCCTTAAAGGGGTTCATACCCACGGGTTGAGAACCACTGCTCTAGAGCTAATGGTATTGTTGGGGATAACAAATGCACGTGGCAGGAAACAGCCGCAGCTGGCTGCAGAGCAGAAGCTGTTCCGCAGGCTTCATCCTTCCCAGCACAACCCTTTGCTAAGAGCCTGGAAGTCTACACTAAACCTTGACAGGAAGCTGTGTGCAGCATCTCCTCGCCTGCCACCAGCTTTCCTTGTTAAATCTCTGACCCTCAGAGAGATTTAGGATGCAATGTCTCCTGGAACTCTGATTAAGAGATACACTAAGGTCTCCATATTCAGGGAAGCTCTATTTAGTGTTTTTATGTACATCCTCTGGACCAGAAATAAATCATGGATTGTAACAGCTCAAAGCCCTGGGAGGAAAAGAAGACTCCATCCTTCACAGTGAAAAGTTACCTGATTTTGCTTTTATCATTAACACAGAAATTCCAAAACAATAAACTGATTTTCGTTTCACTCCATTCAGGTCCCCAAATTCATGCAGATGTTGGAGATAAAGTAAAAATAGTCTTTAAAAACATGGCAACCAGGCCGTACTCAATACATGCCCATGGGGTGAAGACAGAGAGTTCTACAGTTGTTCCAACACTGCCAGGTACTGAGAGCAGAGGGATGCATGATACAGATTTTATAGCCACTCCACAAGTGCCAACTACAAACGAACGTTGTAAGGGATTACAATTTGGAGAGAGAGGATGCAGGGGCCAGCTCTGTGTGGGTGATTGTGTACAAGCTGGTTTGAACCAAAACAATTTGCAGAAGGGTTGTAAAAACAAACATGGAAGTAGTAGACATTTACAAACACAGAAGAGTGAATTAGAGAGATGTTCCCGCCACTCAACTAGAACTGAAGTGGCATTTGCTACGCTATGGGGTAGAATGTTTGTGCACCAGTCTCTCAAAACACGTCCATGATTTGAAATTTAAAGCTTGGGTATTTGCTTCAGTACCTGGCAAATCCCAAGAGCTCAACAGATGTTTAATTAAGATAAAAATTGAGATAGACTATGTATACTTAAATAGAAATTAAAATTATTTTACAGGAAAAGGATTTGTTTTACAAATTTATCAGTTCCCAAACATATCAAACACAAAAAAGAGAGTATCTGTAGAATTACTTTTATAAATTTAAAGAAAGATAGAGCAAAATCTTCTCTCTTGACCTTCTAAGAGATAAAAACAGATAATATCGAGTCATAAAGAAGTCTATGAAAAGATTCAATAGATAAGTAACTGGTGTTATTTTAGGTAGGACAGTCAGTGGGGCTGGACACTGGTGAAGACATAAACGATAAGGAAGACGCAGCTCAGGTAATTGTGGGGTAACATTCTAGGCCATCAAGTGGGAGTATGCTTCGTGTCTCTTAGAAATGGCAAGAAGCACACGGAGTGACAGAATCAGATAACAACAGAAGCAGACATAATTGTTCGACATCAAGTGGTCTCATGGCTCCACAAGGAATCAACACTTCACTGAGGATGATAGTGAGACAGAAGTAGGAAAGAAAAAGAAGGTGAAGCTTGTTCCACAGGGCAGCATCAGTACAAAAACACCTTGAGCAAGGTGCTGAGCCAGGGAGTAACCAACCACAAGATATCTGCAGAAAAAAAATATTAATAAAACCTTCTTCAGAGTAAGAAAAGATGGGTCAGTTTCTTCAAACTATGACATTAGAATGATAATCACTCTGGCTTTGTTATGGCATGTGAATGATAGCCGCTTAATTCATAGTAAATATATGATGACATAAAAATACCTTAGTGCAGCTGGGTGGTGGTGGTGCGTGCCATTAATCCCAGCACTTGGGAGGCAGAAGCTCTCAGATTTCTATGAGTTCGAGGTCAATCTGGTCTACAAAGCAAGTTCCAGGACAATTAGGACTGTTACACAGAGAAGCCCTGTGTTAAAAAACAAAAACAAAAACAAAAACAAAAACAAAACCATCCAACCAACCAACCAACCAACAAACCCTTACTGTATCTTAGAATTAAACTCCAGGGACATCAAGATGGTTCAGTGGGTAAAGGTGTTTAGTCTGATAATTCAAGTTCCATTCCCAGAAACCACATGGTTGAAAGAGAGAATTGTTACAAACTATCCCAACTTTCATGTGTGTTGCGGTACACACACACATACACATACACTCACTATAAGATTAAGAAACTAAATTCCTGGAAGAATTTTGAGTACTATTATTTTTTAACATCTTGACATTTTTACATTCTGGATCACTAGTTATCAAGGTTTAATAAATGCATATATGTTGTATGTGTATATAAAATATATATGCATATGAAACACATGTGTCAGCTATTAGTTGAATATAATCAGACATGTAACTCTTGGTTAATTTAGGTGAAATTTGCACTTACATATGGAAAATCCCAGAGAGATCAGGTGCTGGAGCAGAGGATACAGCTTGTATCCCATGGGCTTACTACTCAACTGTGGATCCAGTTAAGGTAAACTTTAATCATTTGTTTCATGAGGATTCTTCAGATAGAGAGACAATTGAAAGAAGATAAAGTTAGAGTTTTCTTGTACTCCAATCTATGTCAAAATCCCAGGAAAATAAGTTGCTCTGTAACCTATTCCAGTTCATATTTTTAGTTTGTTTGCTTTTAAACATAAAGTTATAATTATCTCATTCCTGCTGATTATTAATAACTCTTAATAAAAATTACAAACCAGAGTATTTCGGGTTTTTTGATATGAAAATATACAAATATAAAAAACTAAGATGTATGGCTTTAGAGCTCTTTATTGTAATAAAAGCAATCCCGATATACAATCAGAACTGTAGACATTATTCAATAAAATATCACAAAGCCAAAAATCCCCCAACAACCCTCTCAAGTGAGACAGTACTCTGTTCTGTGGAACAAAATCTTGATTAGGATCCCTCTGAGTAACTGACATGCCAATGCAGGTGCATGCTGGGCACCTCCACCAGAAATTTTCAGATGTAAAACCTAGCACCTTCTGAAAGGGACACTTCCAAAAGAGGTCTTCCACCCCAGCCTCATTTCCTGTTGTAAAAGAAAAAGAATGTAGCATAAGTGCTGCTCTATCCATTCATTCAAGCCAGAACTTTGAACCATTCATCTTACCAAGATCATTTGCTCCTACAATTGCTCAGCTCACTCCTCTCCATTTTCACACTTCAGTACTTGTATTTGTCTCAGCTGCTGCCTCCCTGGCTTCAGACTTTTCCAAGTCTTTCAATCAAACAATATTACTGGAGTAAGATGTAGATTTTCTCTGTCCAGGGTTACTTATGACACTGCCTGAATTTCACTAATATGATACAGCCCAAAGATGATGAGACATAATCTGCCGTCACTGACACCTGGCCCCACCAACCTCCTCAGATGTTCAAAGAGTTAAGTGTGGCTTTTCACAAGGGTATTTATTAGCATTGTTTCTCCATGACAATGGAAAATTTCCTTGACTTCTCCTCTTATCTTCTATTCCTATAAGAGTTCCTACAGCAAAAGGTTGTTTCATTCAGCCACAGATGTATAGTGACTGGCATAACTGGCTCATCCAGATAAGCCCACAAGCTTATGAAATAAACAACCACCATTGTTCATTCAGGTAGCTCAATAGTTAAGCCATTTTTTTTATCTCTCTAAGTTCCACATCACCCATATAACCTACTTACTATTCATAATTTCAACTTAATGATGTCAAATATGAAGATACTTTGTGGCTTCCCTTTGACTTAGGTACTCCACTGATATCAGTCCCTCCACAAATACTGAAATTGTGAATAATAAGGTCCGAGCTCTCTGAAATCCTGACCAACACTTCCAAGATAACTGCAGTTTCTGCTTGTTTTCAGGATCTCTATAGTGGACTAATAGGCCCACTGATAGTTTGTCGGAAATCTTACATGGAAGTATTCAACCCCAAAAAGAAAATGGAGTTTTCCCTTTTGTTTCTAATATTTGATGAGAATGAATCTTGGTACTTAGACGACAACATCAAAATATACTCTGACCATCCTGAGAAAGTAAATAAAGATGACGAGGAATTCATAGAAAGCAATAAAATGCATGGTATGAGAAACTATTCTAAGTCACATTCCTTTTCTATCCCTTTCAAAGAAAATCATGTTGTAAGACTGTTTTATTTAGAAATATTGTAATTTAAAATTCTGCTCAAAACCAGAATAGGGTTATGTGTAAAATCTTTACTAATTCCTCTCTCAATTCCAAACCCTCATTCCCTTTTAAATAAATTTACAAATAGGATTAATGCTCTTCATATAAGGTAAATTGAAAAATAGCAGTGATATTGGTGAACTTGGAGGATCTGTTTTCCCCAACTATAGTGAATTTCTGTTATATGGACCTAGTAATAATTCCTATGAAGCCATTAATAAGTTTAAACTATTCTGAAATGTATCAAATTTTCCTCAGCTATTAATGGAAAAATGTTTGGAAACCTACAAGGCCTCACAATGCACGTAGGAGATGAAGTCAATTGGTATATGATGGGAATGGGCAATGAAATAGACTTGCATACCGTACACTTTCATGGCCACAGCTTCCAATACAAGGTAAGAGTCTCCCACAGCAGTCATTCTTGCTCTGTTTGTTTTAATTTAAGCCAATACACTTCATCCATGAAAAGGGGACATTCAAACAGCATTGCAGTCTCACTGATACAACAGCCTCCTCACATCTTGGGCTCATCCTTATGCTTGCAGGGTTCTTCTGTTTTCATAGTTCTACTCACACGATTCTAAGGCGTCTAAAATGGAACGGCTGATAGAGCAGGCAGGAGTGTTCTCATAAGGATGGAGCAGGCAGCAGAGAGCAGAACAAGACTTCACTATAGCCCTGCTCATTCCAAATTCTCTCTTAAATTGTGTGACATGAATTAACACTTAGCTGTCAAGCAACTGACATCTGCAGAACTACCCTTTTATCTAGTAAAAGCAATGTTCCTCTTGAAGATGCTTTCCCCCCCATTTTTAGACTAATGTAGAAAATGTGCAGGCTACCAAAAAAGGGCACATTGCAGAATGTCCATTTTGTAATCTGTATTGTTTTCTATACATATATCATTAATGGGTTTTCAATATTATTTCCAAAAAAAATATGCCAGTGATGGAGATTGTGAATACTTGAACTGCCACTACTATTTAAATTCTTGATCAGCCTCCTTTTCTGCCTCTCTTACGCTCTCTTTGCCTTAGAGTTCCACAAACAAGATAGACTATGATGTATCTAAACAGAAGTGACACTAAGCTTGGCTGCTTTGTGTAGCTCAAGTCTCTGATAAAGAGGCAAGCCAGAATCGTGGTGTGAGACATAATAGTCCCGACTAATCAATACCCTGCTTCACATCTTCCTTGGAAGCCCAGAGTGCTGAAGTTTTAGGTGAAAACCACAGATTTCACTGCATAAAATATGGAGGGACTCATTTTTAAAGAGAGGTTTCTGTTTTTCTAATATTTGGAGCTGGCCAATGAAAGGCTGCTAAATTAATCTAATGTTTGTCATTTTTCTAATAAAGCACAGGGGAATTTACAGTTCTGATGTCTTTGACCTTTTCCCTGGAACATACCAAACCCTAGAAATGCTTCCACAAACACCTGGAACCTGGTTACTCCACTGCCATGTGACTGACCATGTTCATGCTGGAATGGAAACTACCTACACTGTCTTACCAAATCAAGGTGAATATCCAGGTAGTAGCTCTTGGTGTAATGAGTGCAATTAAGATTCCTGATTTGTGCAAATACATCTTCCGATATGACGTACTTGTGAACTAGCAGCCCTAGTGCCTTCTGTCTCTATCTCTAACAGAATGTTTTAGTGTTGGGCCAGTAGGATAGCACTTACTTGCTAGAATGGCATTGGTTGTCTAAGTGTGCAAATAGACACTAACTTTGCTAGTATAAATGAACAATCACATTAGTGTTTTAGTTTTTAAATAAGAAAGCAACTGTGACTTATAAATGAAGATTTAGAACTTAATTTCATTAAGAGAAAACATTAAAAATATTTTTCTCCCACATAAGAGAAGCATGAACCAGCCCAGGATAAATTCAGTTCTTTTTGTGTTGCCAGGACTGTTTCTAAAGGAACAAGGAAAAGCTAAAATTTAAGTTCCTTATTCACATATATAAGTACACACATACACCTCAACACACACACTTACTTGCATATACAGAGCACAGAAAAATACAATCTTTTTGTGAATACATACCAACAATAAAAGATAAAAAAGTAAAATTCTAGCAATATTGTTGAGAACTGTAGGAACAGAAATGGAAATGTAATTGGAGGAAGTTACATAAAGAATATAAAATAATAGAAGCAGTGTGAATGTGCTTGCATGTTTATATGTGTGTCCATGTTTGTATGAGTGCCCATGCATGGGTATGTGTGTGTGTGTGTGTGTGTGTGTGTGTTGTGGTTCTCAGGCAGTAAAAAAGTTGTTACTGGTAATGTACAGCCACCTAAGACTCATAAAAGCAAATAAACTGTTGGATTTAACCCCAATAACAAGACCAAGATAAAAAGTCAATGAGGCTGCGAAAAAGAATGAGAAAGAAAGTCTCTACATTGTGAACCTGTTAGGAGGGGTCGAACGACCCTTTCACAGGGGTCTTATAAGATCATTTGAAAGCACAGATATTTACATTCAGCTTCATAACAGTAACAAGGTTACAGTTATAAAGTAGCAATAAAAATAATTTTATGATTGGGGTCACAACAACACGAGGAACTGTATTAAAGTGTTACACCATTATGAAGGTTGAGAACCACTGCTCTAAATAAACAAGCTTGCAGGGCTAGTGAGATTGCTCAGCAGTTAGCAGTACTGGCTGCTCTTCTAGGAGATCAGAGCTCAGTTCCCAGCACCCACATGCTCTTAACCTTATGTAACTCCAGTTCTGAAACTGTAACTCCAGTTCTAGGGACTCTAGTGCCCTCTTCTAATCTCTGTGGGTACAATGCATGCAAATGGTATACAGATATATATGTCATGGAGGCCAAATAACCATACCAAAAATGAAAGGAAGGGAAGGAGGGAAGGAAGAAAGAAACCAAAAGAAGGGAGAAGACAGAAAGAAGGAAGAGAGAGAGAGGGAGACAGAGAGAGAGAGAGAGAGAGAGAGAGAGA
>LOEQ01006233.1:35832-47264 GCA_001685075.1 Bramus lutescens | reverse complement strand
AAAGCAAGGGCCAGACTTTTTGAGTGGCTGAGACTGTTATAGTTATGGTTGCCTTCACTGTTCACCTCACCCAGATCAGCGAAACTTGGGTATGTCTATGCGTGTGGAACGCTCCACTCTGGATCAGGTAAAGAAACGTTTTGAGGTCAACAAGAAGAAGATGGAAGAGAAGCAGAAGGACTATGATTTTGAGGAAAGGATGAAGGAACTCAGAGAAGAGGTGAGGCTCTCCTGACCCTGCTCCCCACCTTTGGCATTTTATCTTGTGAATTGGGGGTGGCCCTCTTCCTTGGCTTACTCTCTGTTCTCCAATCTTGTTCTTGGATTTCTGTGTACTAGGGTGTCCTTGTTTGAGTGAGATTCATGAGAACTGGCTCAAAACCTATCCATTTCTCTTTGACTCTTTAGACCAGATCGCTTGGGAGTTAATTTTTCATTTGGTTTGTTTTTTAGACAGGTTTGTTTTAGACTAATTTTAGGTTCATAGCAAAATGAAGAAAGTTCAGAACTTCCCAGTGCTATCATACTTGCATGCGCGTGTTGCTTCCCCTATACTTTTTTACTCCCTTTTAGACTATAGGAGGGAGTAACTAAATATAACTAGTCCCTAGTTGGTCTATGGATCCAGGATATAGGGTCAGAATCCTTTTTCTTCCATGTATTTGCATGGATTTTGGGAAAGTTAAATAACTGCAGTGTACCTCATTTTCTGCACGCGAGATCTTAGGATAATATTTACACTGAACTGAGAGCAGATATTAGCATATCCTGTATGTCCCAGGATGTTGTCTGGATGAACTAGAGATGAACTAGGGTGTATAATTAAGAACTCCAGAGATTTAATGAATCTCTTCTTATCCCTTAAAATCTTTTCTTACAATCTTCCCCCACTGCCGTCCTAGGCATCAGTCTCGGGGCCTCATGCGTGCTAGACAAGGGCTTTATCCCTGACTTTTTAACCTTTACTGTGGCTGTCGGTCATGCTGAAAGATGGAAAAGAATCTTGAAGCTCACGGATCTCTTTCAACAATATCAGCTCTGGAGCGAACTAATTCTGTGTAATTTTCTCTCTTTTGCCTTTTAGGAAGAAAAGGCTAAAGCATACAAGAAAGAGAAGCAGAAGGAGAAGAAAAGGAGGGCCGAGGAGGACTTGACGTTTGAGGAGGAGGATGAGATGGCAGCTGTGATGGGCTTCTCTGGCTTTGGCTCCACCAAGAAGAGTTACTGAGGCGTTCTCTTTGGCCTAACTTTGGCCTGTGCTGGACCTAACTTTGAGTGTGTGTTGAGGTGGGGTGGGGTGTCATTTCTTTTTTGGGTACTGGAGAAAGTCCTTACGAGTGTTAATGGGCAGGGCTAGAGGGTGGGTGTTTGTGGTTTCCCTCTGTATCAGGAGAGAGCACAGGATGTAGAGAGGAAGCTGTGGCAGATTCCTTCAGCCTTGGTAGATTATTGGAATCACAGATCCTCTGCCCATCCTTGTTCCCAATAAAGAAAGACCTCCCTCTTTGAGGCTGCTTTCCCCCAGTTCCCCTGTATCTTTCCCTCTTCATCTAGCCTCCTTTTTCCTGTGTTCTGCTTTTGTTCTAATCTTTACTCTTGTTCAGCCTGCAACAGAAGGTTATCTGGGTCTGCAGTACACAGGTGCTGGTGTATGCTTGCCCAGCTCTTCCTCCTGTCTCACCCAGTGGTTCTCTAGCCACCTGTGCATGCATGTGACTTCTGCCTGGGTCAATGTGTGTGTGGGTATGTGTGCATGATTTGTCACAAAGAGGGGCCTGAGCTAGAATCTCAGGGCATTGCTGCCCTGGGNTCTCTAGCCACCTGTGCATGCATGTGACTTCTGCCTGGGTCAATGTGTGTGTGGGTATGTGTGCATGATTTGTCACAAAGAGGGGCCTGAGCTAGAATCTCAGGGCATTGCTGCCCTGGGACCTAATGTTTTTGGTTTCCTCGGTGCATGTAACAGGAAATTAAATGGGATGAGTGTTTGGTGTGGCTTGTGTCTGGTGAGTTTTTAACCTTGTTTCTTCTGTTTCACTTCACTGAGGATTTCTGTTTTTGTCTTCCTCGGGAACAGGTTCTTGGAAGAACCTATTTGATGCAAAAAAGAATGAAACCAACAAGACAAAAGAACCCTTAAACCAAACAGACAAACTCTGGGAGACCCTGGTTCTCAGACACTGTTCAACATGTACAATAAATGGCACTGACTGGGCCCTGTTTCACATTTGTTGGGAACCTTTTCATATCCCCTGCCCCAGAAGTTTCTACAGTAAGGGTTTCCACATAGAGCCTTCCCCTTCTCATTTGAACCCCCCCACCCCCACCCAGTATAGGTTTCCTCAGTGTGAGTTTTCCCTCTCTGCTAATAGAATCTGTGCCCTTGTGAGTCTGAGCAACAGTTTAGCCTCCTGTAATTGTAGCATCCTCTGGTCTTAGCAGAAGAGCTCAGGGTTGAACCTAACTGTCTGCAGTTGGGCAGGCACTGGGTTACTCAGTCTTGGTACAGTTGATGATGAGCTAGGTGAGCCTTTGGGGTTTTTCTTTAGTATTTTTGAGACAGGGTCTCACTTGGTTGACTTTGAACTCAGAGATCCACCTGTCTCAGCCTCTTCGGTGCTGGGATTAACTGGCCAGCTATGTTTTAAGGGGTTGTTCTGTGCACTGTAGGATGTTGAACAGCATCCCTGGCCTTCACTTAGTAGATGTCAGTAGCACTTGCATCCAATTTGTGACAACTAAAAATACCTTTGTTTGAGAATGGGTAAATGGCTCTCCCACTGAAAATGACTAAGAAACTTCCCCACTGTGGTATAACCTGTGAACTGCATGACATAACTGGTCAAATACCCGTGCCCNAACACTGAGAACTCCTGGATCACGTACTGTGCCTTGTGTAAGGGATTCAAGGATGAGAGCAGAGGGGACAGTCATACAAGTCATGTAAACAGATGAAACTCCTTTGGCTGGCTCTATGCTCTCAATAAAGGGGTCCATTTGAGTTAACGAGACTGCCACAATATGACTTTCTCTGATCCATGTAGTTCCTCACCTTTAGGTAGCATCTGACACACTGGGTCTCACAAAGCCCTGGACCCTGCCCTTTGGATTTGTAAGATTTCTGTACTGATAGGTCTGCCTTTTGATGAATGAGTTCTCATATAGAATTTGGCCATTGGGGATGCTGTATAAACGTGCATCCATGTTGGCTCACTGCCTGACTCAGGAATTCACAGTGTTGAGCATGGTGATGCACACCTGTAAGTAACCCCAGCACTTGGGAAACAGAAGCAGGATTGCTATAAAATCATGGCCAGTCTGGTTTGGGTAGCAAGACTTCATATCAAAGAAACCTTACAGAGTTTGCAGGCCAATTAATTGCAGGTAAGTTCACATTTGCATTCGTAGGCAGGATTACTTACACTACTTGTCCTAGAAAGAGTAATGTGATTGAGTGGGTTCCCCCCCCCAAGACTGATAAGGTTTCAGTAAGAAGAGATTCTAACCTTGGGAAATCACCACTTCAACTGAGCAATGATGAGTGTTTTCTCTGTACTGTGGTGAGATCATCTCTGTCATTTCCATTATAACCATGTGTTTCAGGTTTTGTAAACTTGGGACAGGTAAATGACATGGCCACTAGGTTCTATGGGGGTGGTGGTAATATGGAAGCTTCAGGCGGGTGGTGGTGGCTCACACCTTTAATCCCAGCTCTGGGGAGGCAGAGGCATCTCAGTTCGAAGCCAACCTGGTCTACAGAGTGAGTTCCAGGACACCCAGGGCTACACAGAGTAACCCTGTCTCGAAAAAAANNNNTCTGATCCGAACAGAGAATTCTCAACTGAAGAAGTTCAAATGGCCAAAAGACATGAAAGAGGGTGGGGTGGGAATTTAGAACACAGATCAATCTCAAATCAGGAATCTCTTAAAGAGAAGTTCAATCTGTAGAAAATTTTGTATTTTAGTTAAGTGTACCTATTGTCCTACTTGTGTTAGTTTATTCATTGACTTATTAGGAGAGAAACTTTGAGGCAATCTTAGGATCCCCTGTCTTGCTCTCCCATGTACTTTGGGATTGTAGGCACTCATGACCATGCCTGGTAAAGGCATTGGTATCTTCTGGAGTAGGGTGTCAAGATCCTCAGGTAGGGGATTTACCTTCTAGTGGAATTGCTATTTAAAATTGGAGCCAGGTGTGGTGAAACATGCAATTAATCTCATTACTCAGGAGGCAGAAGCATCAGATCTCTGAATTTTAGGCAAGCCTGGTCTACACAGACCCTATGTCAAAACAACAGGAAACACAAAGGTGGCTCTGTGGCTTCTCAGCATCTCTTTTAGCCTAGGCTGGCCTTGAACTTACTATGTTCCAAGAATGGCCCTGAATCCTGTTCCTCCTGCCTCCACTTCCCATAAATGGTCAGATTATGGACATTTGCCAGCATGTTGTCTGTAAGTATCTTTAAAAACACTTGGGGGTGGTGGTGGATGGGAATGTAGCTCAGTTGGTATAGTGCCTGTGTAGCATGGGCAAAGCCCTAGGTTCAGTCCCAGGCAACTCCTACAACTGGGTGTGCTGGGCACACTGTAATCTAGGAGGGTCAGAAACTCAAGGTCATCCTCAGCTAGGCCCTGGTTATATGAGACCCTCTTTACAGACAAAAACTGGTTCTTGTGATACACATAGCCTTCATGAGGTTTGATCCCCAGCCTTACAAAGAAACAGATTTGATGACACTCTACTAGGGAGGCTGAGGCAGGATGGCAAGTTTAAGGGCTAATCTGGGTTATAGAGTGAGACCTTGTCTCCAAAACAAAAATCATACACAAATAGCATGCTTCTGTATAAATCTATACTAGATACAAAGGGATGTTTAAAATTAGTGCATTTAGGGCAGACGCTAAAATGCAGGTGAGTTAGGTATATAACTCAAGAAAGCTCTCCAAGACTTAGTTTTGCTTTTGTTTGAGATAGGGTATTATGTAGCCAATCTCTATCTAAGCCTTCCAAATGCTGTGTCTGAGACAGTTACCTAAATCAAAAGAATAAACCATCAAACAGCAAAACAACAAAAGTTCAACATCGTGTCTGGGAGAATCCACACTGGTATATATTATGGTGGCTAATGGAGAGACAGGAATTTTGAGGAAAATTAGTTGTTTTCAGTACATAAAAGGTGTAAGAGTTGACCAGGTATTTGGAATTATATGACAGAACAAACGCGAATATACATCTGGGAGAGCCGCTTTAAGCCACGAAGTTCAAAGATACGTCTGGAATAACCTTTTGCACTTTGCAAAGCTTCCACTTCCTCGGGTGGGAGAGGCAGTGACTGAACATACTTACGGTAGCACATCGCCAAAGATGATTGTTGGACCAGCGCAGGGCGGAATGAACAAGGGGAGGAGCTCTGCCGCGCGGGCGCTGCGGGCACCCGGGAAGCCCTCGCCTAGTGGCCGGAACGGGATCTGATTGGTCAGTGTCACACGCCCTATCAGCAAAAAACTTTCAGTCTCTGGATGACGTATGTTTCTCTCACAGTCATGTAGTTATATCCAGGAAGCAGCTGCCGGACTGGCCTTAGCTCAGCGGTTACTTCGACAGTGCTTCAGCTTGTTACCTACCATTCGTGGTTGTGTTCAGGCGCCACAACCAACCGCGTGGTTGGTTCGAGACCCGCGGGCGCTCTCCAGTCCTTTTGCTGATGTGAGCCCTCGGCTACTTTTCCACGTTAAAAAGAACTAAAACTTCTTGAATAAATTGCGCTTTCAAATACTGACATCCTTGGCACGTCTTAGGTAGCTCCAGGAAATAACGGAGGGTTTAAAAAAACAACAGGACTTAATTTTAAAAAATCAGACTACTTAGTAATATTTTTGTTTCAATAGTTAGGCATACTTGTATCTTTTATAATGCCATTTCACCCTTTGAAATCTGGAGGATTTTCTTCATTTAATTAAAAAAGTTTAAGAAGATTTTATTTTTATTTATGTCTATGCGATTGTGTGAATGTATTACATGCGGACCTTCCCAGCCTCTCATCAGTTTATATGATTTTCTAAGATGCTCATCATAATTTGCCATTCCAGATGAGTTTCTGTAACAAGTTTATTTCCAGAAAGTTTTCTGATGCTAATTCTTTGAATGTATTCCATTATTTTCTTCTTTGGGAACTGTATCTATCACGTTCTCCAAGGATCTGCTTGCTTGCTTTCTTTTCTTTCTGCTTTTTCTTTTTCTTTCTTTCTTTCCTTCTCTCTCTCTCTCTAATTTTGTTCCTCTTTTTTTCTGAATTGATTTATTTTATTCAATATCTGTGACTTGAGCCAACTCTGTCTTCTTCTTTTAGTTTTTTTTTTGTCAATTTCTGGGTTATGAATAGTGTTTTTTCTCTGTTTCATGTCATAAAGTGATAATTAAGGTTATTTAATTTAGATTGGATTGTTGCGCTCCAGTTTTCCTATTTAATGGTTAGTTTTTAAAGGGTCATTGGTTTTAAGTTTAATTTTTCTTCATGTAATGCCACGTAATTCTGTGCGTTTTGAATGTTTTCCTGCTTTAGCAGTTGCCAATGAGAGTAATAAGCGTTCTGAGGTCAAGAGTGCCCTCTCGTGTCCGCAGAGCAGAATGCAGTTTGGTTGGATGGAGGTTGATTCTGGGATTCATTCTTTCGTGACTGCGGGACTGTTTTCTCTGTATACTTTTCTCACAAAATCAGTCTCTCACGGTATGTATTCCTTCACACCATCTTTTTCCTTATGAAGGAATCGCTCCCCAGACTGCCGTTTCTCTTCTCAAGCTCTTTCAGGACATTCTTTTAGCTTTCTCAGTTCCTTTCGCCAGCAGGTCTCCGCCCTCCGTAGTGACATAATTTCTCCACTGCAGTTTTTCTGGTGATGGATTTACCTGTCTTTCACTATTGGTGGCCCCCTGCTGCTTTCTAGCCTACAGTGTGTGTCTTGGCCTCACACCCATCTGTAACTCCAGTTCCAGGGGATCTGACTCCATATTTAGGGTTCTGCAGACACCAGGCACTTGGGTGGTACACACACTTGCACACACGCAGGCAAAAACACTTGTGCTTCTATCTTAGTTAGGGTTTCTATTGCTGTGAAGAGACACCATGACCATGGCAACTCTTAGAAAGGAAAACATCTAATTGGGGTTCAGAGGTTTAGTTCATTATCATCATGGTAGGAAGCATGGAGGCATTCAGGCAGACATGGTGCTGAAGAGGTAGCTGAGGATTCTGTATCCGGATCTACAGACAGCAGGAAGAGAGTGACACTGGGCCTGACTTGATTATCTGAAACTTCAAAGGCCACCACTACTTCCAACAAGGCCACACCTACTCTAACAAGGTCACACATCCTAATAGTGCCACTCCCTGTGGGCCTATGGGGGCCATTTTCATTCAAACCACCACAACATATAAAACGAAATAAATACATCTAAACATTTGAAATTGTTTGATTGTGGTAAAATACACATAACAAAATTTAGGTATATTCACATTTTTCCACTGTTTAGTTCAGTGGCAGGATGCAATTATTAAGCTGCTATGCAGTGACCTTCACTGTTAATCTACAGAACCCTTTTTCTTGTAAGACTATAGCTATATAAATTATACAACAACTTCCCATTTCCCTATTTCTGAAGCCTAGCAACCACTGTTCTGTTTGTTTCCACAGAGAATAATACAATATTTGTTTATTATTATTTATTGTTTTTAGAGACCAGGTCTCATGTATCCCATGCTAACCATGTACTTATGTAGCAAAGGATGGTCTTGAACTCCCAATCTTCCTGTTTCCACCTCCAAATGCTGAAATTACAGGATTTTACCACCACACCCAGCTTTTATTTGTCCTTTCTTTCTTTCTTTTTTTCTTTTCTTTTTTTTTTGGCGTTTTGAGACTGGGTTTCAGTATGTAACTCTCTGGTTGGTCTAGAACGTAGAACAGGCTACCTTCAAACTCACTGAGATCCATCCACTTGCTTCTGCTTCCCAAGTGTTGGGATTAAACTTTGTGTTCACACACCACACTCAGCTCTATTTGTCTTTTCTAGGTGAATTATTTCATTTAGCACAGTGTCTAGGCAGTTCATCTGTGTTGTAGCGTGTGTTGTCAGAATTTCATCCCTTTAAAGAAAGGGATGACAGGGACCTGAGTTGCGGCAAGGCAGTTAAGAGCACTTTGTGAGGATTTGTGTTTGGTTTCTTACATTCACTTCACAGCGTCCTATGACTCCAGTTCCAGGAGACCTGATGCCTTCTTCTGGTCTCTTGTGGCTTCTTCTGGTCCCATATGTGGCACATGCTCAGACACAAACACCTAAATCAAAATCGAAATACATCTGAAGAACATAAATATGCTAGAAAATAATTTGTTTCCGAAGATGTTTGTGGCTGGCCCACAGCCCAATCTTATGGAGACGTTTTCTCAATTGAGGTTTCCTCTTCTCAGGTGACTACAGCTTGTGTCAAGTTGATATACATTTGCTCAGCACAGTCCAACATAATAGAAAGAAACTTCAGCACTTAGAAGTATTTGAGGGTATGAATGGGTCCCAATTATTGGAGTTTGCTCAGAAACTTCATAATCACCATGACTCTGTACAAGAAAAGCAGAATAAAAGATTGACCTGAGCAGTAGTGGCAGTGCTCAGGGACACTGCTGAGAGAGACCCCAGGGGGAAAGCCAGAATCTCCTGCAAGAGGGGCCAGAGGAAGACAATGTGCTTATTGCAAGGAAAAAGGACACTGGAAGAATGAATGCCCAAATTGGAAGAGGCAAAAACTTGCAGAGCCAGGGCTGCCTTCCACTGAGTCCCGAGGAGCCCTGGGTAACATTAAAGGTAGGGGCAATTCTGTTAAATTTCTGGTCTAGTTGGGAGCAGCCCATTCAGTCCTGACAGAGCAGCTTGGACCAGTGATATCTCAATGGATGGTATCCAATGGGAAACTGGACAGATTGATCTCTTCCTGGTTGGCCTCCTGTATGGTGGGTTTGGGATATGGTATTGTGATCCACTCCTTCTTAGTCATGCCAGACTGCCCCATCCCTTAATTGAGAGAGACTTATTACAAAAACTTGTGCAACCATATTCTTTGGGGAGGCCATTCCCTGCAGGGAACCATGGAGTTGGTCTGGTTTTGCTGCATTGAGAGGCGTGAATCATGGATTTTTTAGGTTAGAGTCCATGGTTCCTGGGCACTCTGTGCCTTTCAGTTCCTGAGAAACCGACGCACTCCCCTAGGCAGTGTAGCATTATGGTCACCCATGTATCCTGTGTTCCCTAGAAGTCAGCAAAGCATGCAGAAGCTTGATAGAACAATTAGTCTTAGACATTAATCTTGTATACACTGTATACCTTGCAAACATCATTGTATCCTGGCAATTACAACTGCATTCTTCTTGGCAACCACCATTATATTCTGTTTCTGATAAGTGTATAGAAAGTCTGATTGCTTGCAATAAACTTGTCTCAGCCTCATTCTTGCTGAGACCCCTCTAACCTGGTTTGGTTTTAATTCCCATGGACCATATTAGATGTCCCTGGCTTGGTAAGTAACACCGGTGCTTCCAATCACCCATCTTACTTCGATTCCTACTCAGCCCCTAACCTGTATTCTTGTGACCTGCCCCTGCAGGAGGAATACCTCCTCCAACCAAGTCTGGCACTTGAAAATGACACTTAAACTTTGGGATACCTGCAGGTTTTGCTATAGTGGCTCACTGGAATCTGGGTTGAAAATAACCCACCAAGATAGGCTATCCATCAAGCATTAATTGTAATCCAATGACTAAGTATCGTTTGATCTGTACTGTGTTAAACAGTGTCCTATGAGCTGGGAAGTCAAGTAAACGGTTGCTAAGCACATTAACAGGCTATAAGAAGCAGGGGTTCGTATGCCCTACCGTTCCCCTCGAACCACTCCCATGATCCCAGTTCTAAAACTGAGCAATAAGGACTACTGACCAGTGCAGGATCTGAAAGAGGTCAACAAAAGGGCAGAAACCATCCATTACATGGCTTTTAACCCCTACCCTTTCCTGAATCTCTTTCAGTCAGAGAAACAAATGTATACAGTACTAGACTTGAAAGATGCCTCCCCCCTCCCCCAGTCTCAACAGTGTGTTTTCTCAGTAGCTACAGGGGCGTGTTCACTCTTAAGTTCTCAAGGCAACTGGAGAGCTCTGCGCAGCTGTGGCGGCCCTCCCCATCACAGTAGGCCTGTCCTGTCTCTCTCCCAGAACTCGGTCTCCAGTGTCAGTAGCTGTTGCTCCCAACACCCCACCCGGGAGTGAAGCAGGGGTGAGCGGGCCTTGCCCAGGTCCCAGGGACCCGAGTCCAAAAGTCCTCAACGGGGGTGTCACTCCAGAACTATAGTGCCACCCACTGCTTCCAAGGCTGCCTTGATCTTCTCAGCCTCGGCTTTGGCCACGTTTGCTTTGATTTCATGGGGCAGGGACTCCACTAGCTTCTTGGCCTGCACAAGGTTTATGCCCTGGACATAGTTCTTGATCTCTTTGATGAGTTTCACTTTGTCCACGGGCTTTGCTTCTGTCAGGCGGACGGTGAAGTGTGTCCGTTCTTTCTGTTTGGGGATGTCTTTTGCCTCAGCCACCTCAGGGGCCGCTGCTGCGGCAGGGATGGCACCAGGCATCATGCCACCCATTGGCATAAGGCCAACATCCTGGATCTTCAACGTTTTCTTCAGGAGCTCATTGAGGTCTGATATCTCCAGGAGCGTGAGGCTGGCGATGTCTTGAACCAGTTGCTGGATCTTGGGAGGGGATTCCTTGGGAGCATTATCCAGAGGGTCACCCGCGAGGGCTTCTCTCCTTCGGTGGCTGCTGCTCCTCAACTGTCGCACAGCACTGACGCCGGGGACCTGTTGCCTGGCAAGGCAGAGCGCTGCTCCCCGCAGCCCAAGACGTGGTCCCCACACGCGGCAAGCCGCCGCCGGCAGCATGAAAGATGCCTTCTTGTCTCTTATTGGCACCTTTAAGCCAGCCCATTTTGGCTTTTGAGTGGATTTATCAAAAGTGAGGATTTATGGGCTAACTGAGCTGGACTAGGTTGCCACAAAGTTTCAGAAACTCCCACTATTTGGTGAGGTCTTAAGTGCTGACCTTCCTGACTTTCTTGCAAAGGTAGCCAGAGAGAACCCTGTTACAATATATGGAAGACTTCCTATAGCTTCAAAAATAGAGAGAAATGTAAGACAGCCACTAAGGTGGCACCAGGTTTCAGCCAGGAAGGTCCAACTTTATGTACCCCATGTGTCACCCACTTGGGATACAATTCAGAAAAGGCAAGCAGATGCTTTCTCAGAGCCAAATCTCAGTGATCCTAAGGATCCCTGCACCTAAGACACACACACACACACACACACACACACACACACACACACACACACACA
>LOEQ01006232.1:76372-99756 GCA_001685075.1 Bramus lutescens | reverse complement strand
AACAAGGTGAACCCAAAGAAAAACATATATAGATCCTCCTGGAAATTGGAAGTAAATGTTTAAATTATTATAGCTAGTTAGAGGATACAGAAATAAAATGAAGGTGCTTTTTCATGCATGAAATAGAAATTTTGTTGATATTTTCTAATATCCCATTTTAGTATTGATATAAAAAATAGGTACTTCATATATTTCCAATAAAAATCTATGGGATAATCTAGTAATAAATGTGATTTTAATTGATATACTTGTGGACATATTAAATTTTCTTTTAATGAAGTTTCTTTTAAACTACATATTAAAATACTAAATGAATAAAAAGTAAGTTGTTACAGTCCCCCATAAGTTTATGGTCCAGTACTTGTACTTGGTCCCCAGAGAGAGCTGCTGTTTAGGGAGGCCGTGGAATCTTCAGGAAGTGAAGCCTCACTGGGGGAGATGGAAAGATGAGCAGGCCTTATGAATTGTGGCCCAGTCCCAGTTCTAAGCTGGTGACTTTCCTTAGCTTTCCAACAGCCAATGTAATGCCATGAAAGGCCCCATCCTTACAGTTCCCCAGCCACGAACCACTCCTTCCACCGTAGCTTGTCTATCGTGACAGACTGTGTCCTCTAAAACAGTGAGCCAAAATAACTCACCCTTTCTTAAGTCGATGTTTTGTCATAGCAGTGAGGCAGTGGCTAGTGCATACTACATACACCACCATTCCCCAAGCAGAACAACTACCATCTTCATGAACTCAGGTGGGTCTACTTGCAAAACATCATCATCACTGGGCTAGTTGGCTATTGAGAGGATGGGGACAGTTATTTGACCCCTTTCTATTATTTCAGCCATTACATCTAAATTTATCTAAACTGCAGTAAGTGCCCTTTGCATCTCAGGGAAGGGGTATTCTATAGGCTGAGACAGGCTGGGGGAGGAGGATTCGTCAGCACAGCCTGCCATGGTAACAGATGTAGGGTCACCAACTTTCCTGCCTATAACCCTTCACCCATCCTCAATAAATAAGTCTAATACACTCTTTGGTTCCTTGGAAGGAGGGTGGTGTTTGTTGGAATCTAACTTTAGTTTGTAAGGTGGTTAGAATAAGCATGTACCCCAATGGATTTGTGTATTTAAATACTTTGTCTTCAATTTTGGGTTCAGGTGGTTTAGGGAGTATAGCCTTGTTAGGAGAAGTATGTCACTAGAAACAGGCTTTGATAGTGTAAAGACTTGTGGCATTTCTAGTCCCCCTACCTGCCTCATCCCCCAAATTCTTTATGTAGCTTTGTGTCCTGGGTATATGTATTTAACAATCACACCCTACCCCAAGATATATGCATAGTTATTCCATATTATAAAAAGAAAGTAGAGGCCAGCTAGTTTTATTTTTAATCAAGTACCTAATAGTCATTCAAAACATCCTACCTCAATCCATGAATTTGTTGAACAAATAATCAAACTGTCATTTATGCCACTTTTAGAAAGAAAACCCTACTCTTTATTTCTTTTTTATTTTATTTTCAAAATGTATTTTACTTTTTTAAAAAAATTGACACATGCATGTGTGTGCGTGTGTGTGTGTGTGTGTGTGTGTGTATGTGTATGCTGAGTGCATATACTGAGTACAATGTCAAAAAAGACCACAAGAAGGCTTCAGATTTTCTGGAACTACAGTTCCAGGTTATGAGCTGCTCAGTGTGGGCACTGGGGACCCCTACTCTTAATATGTTTAATAAAACAACCAAACAACCAGTTAAATGGTCATTGATCCTAGTCTCAGTTTTACATTCTAGAACAAAAACACACAAAGGATCCAGAAATCTTCATGTGAATGCCACAGCATTGATTCAGTGTACAAGTTCTGACTGCTATTGTAGCAAGTTATGACAAACTTAGCGGCTTGAAGGCAACAAAAATCACCCTGGTATAGTTCCAGAGGATGGAAAGCCACACCAAGTTTTACAGAGCTAAAATCACAGTGTCTTCTGAGAGTGGTCATAGATACTTGGTGTCCTCGACTTGCCCCAGATTCTGGCGCACCTGAATCCCTTGACTATGGCCTTTTCATAACTTAATCCCAACTCCTACATCCTCTGACACCTGTCTTATGACTGGCTCTGATGCTCCTGCATCCACCTTAAAAACGCTTTGTCACCACATGGGACCACTGGGAAAATCCAGAAAAGTATCCACACCTCATGTTCTTTCCCTCAAGCACACTTGCCACACCCCCTTTGCCCTCTGAGCACACCCTGCAGACTCCAGAAGCGAGGATGAAGACGTTCTTAAGGACAACAACAGGCTCTCATACTCAGCAGAAGATTTTTGACAGCTTATATAGAGGGGGGAAAATCTGGTATGAAAAATGTTACTTATTCTAAATCAAGTGCCTTTTGCGATAGAGTTTTAAATGACCGCAGAAATGAGTTTGGCTGCTTGGAGGACTTTTTATTATAATAATTTACAAATCTCATTAAGCTTTGTTATTTTTTTCTTGATTTGAGAGCACAGCTGTCACGAGAATGAAATGTATGAGTTATAGGGGACAAAAACCACTGGTGGGAAGAATTCCTGGCTCCTTTTTTTATATTTATGATAGGACTAGTCTTTGCTGAATATTGTACAATGATTAGGTGCCATAAATTATGGCACTAGTAGTAAAAAATAATATATAATATAATGTTCCTATTAATTTCTTTAGCTGTCCAAAAGAACCTCCTTACGCCATCTTGAAATGATTATTATTTATCCAAAACACACACACACAGTATGTATAATCTCCAGGTTTAGGATGCAGACTTGGAAAAAAGTGTCATTTTTCTCTCAAAATCACATTACAAATTGGAACTCTACTAATGAGTCATTGGTCACTTAATGAACAATGTAAAATTAAATTCAACCATCAGAGCAATTGTCCTGAAGCAATAATACATTTTCTCTATGATGACTGGTATTTGTATTCTTATAAAGGAGTTCATACCCCAGCACAGCATTTATCACAAGACTCATTATCAATTCTTCACAGACATGGTGGCAAGAAAAATGAAAGAATACCAAGGGTCATTAAAAGTCACAAGACTAATTTTATGTATGATTTAAACATATGACTCATTTTTCTGCAGAAGTATCTGACAGCATTTGAAAAGTTTAAGGAAAGCACAGTCTGAGAACTCAAACTTCTACATTAAGTTCAATTGATTTTTGATGCTTGAAAATCTCAACAAACTCACTGCAAATCATTGACATCTACATGGACATTCCAATTGATTGAAAGGAAGATTTGTCAAAAAAAATTATGCTATGTCTTCAGTAGAAACCTATATTTGATTTTTTTCTGTTTTGTTTATTCATTCTTGGAGAAATTCATACAGTATATTTTAATCATATTTTCCCCTTCCAACTCGCCCCAGATTCTCTCTCTTTCTTAACCAACCAATATCATGTTCTTCCATTAAAAACAAATAGAGAAAAGGTCATTTAAAAGCAGAGTCCCATTAGTGCTAGCCAGCTACTCTTCAGCAACAGGCCTGCCTTGGGGCGGCCAGCTACTCTTCAGCAACAGGCCTGCCTTGGGACGTGGTTAATATGCCTACTGTCCCGTCAGTGGATAAAATGAATGTTCCCCCTCTCAGCTGCTACCAGTTGCAAATAGCTTCTTGGTTAGGTCTCGGACTTTGGACCAGCTTTCCCTCCGCCATGTTGGGATTTTGTCTGGCTGGAGCTTGTGTAGGATTGGTGCATGCCGTCATCATCTCTATGGGTTCTTAGGTGCATCTGTCTCGGGGTGTCTGTAAGATTCTGTGCCCTTAAAATTGTCTACCTTCCCCATGGGGGGGCTGCGCCTTTCTGAATGGAGATGGAGGAAAAGTCGAAGGGTAGGTGGGAGGGGTTGGGGAACCTGCTTTGTATGCAAAATAAATTTTAAAAATGTTATTTAAATAAAACAAAATAAAATAAAAAATTGTCTACCTTCTCTGACTATTACAATTTTATTGACCTTGCTTCCACACAGATCCCTGAGTCTTGGGGGGAATGAGTATGATCTGACCGCCACACTAAAGCTGAATACCAACAATCGCAGAAGTGTCAGAACATACACGAACTCATAGAAACTAAACATCTCAGTACTGAATAAAAATTGGATTAAGGCAGACATCAAGAAGGAAATTAAAACTTTTTAGAATCGAGTGAATTGAAAAAACAGCATACCAAATTATAAGGGACACAATGAACACAGTTCTGTGCTCACAGCATTAAGTGACATTTTTTAAAAAGTGGAGAGATCTCATATTAATGATTTAAAAACAGACTTGAAAGCTGTGGAAATATTGAGAACCAATACCTCAAAAGAGTAGACAAGAAGAAATAATCAACCCAGACTAAAATTAATGAAATAGAATATAATAAAAGTTGATTAAATGAAGAGTTGGCTGATTGAGAAAACACAATTCATAAACTTTAAAAAAAAAACAAAAGAGAGAAGTGAATCAAATTAATGAAATTAGAAATTAAAAAGGAGACATTACAACAAACATCAGAAAACTCAGAGAATCATAAAAACCATAATTTTAAAATCTGCATTTTACCAAAGTGAAACTGGAAAGAAATGGATTAATTTCTTGATATATACATCCTACCAAAGTTAAATCAACATGAAAATAAGTAATTTAAACAGACTTGTAATTAAATATCTGCCATCTGAAAAAGCTCAGAACCATACGGATTTAGCACATAATTCTACCAGACATTCAAAGAATAACTGACTCCAATATTCCTCAAATTATTCTGCAGAACAGAAACTGAACAAACATTTCAAAATTCTTTCTACAAAGCTAATGTTACCCTATACCAAAACTATGCAAAGATCCAAGAAAAAATAAAATTATAGACCAATACCCTTTATGAACATAGATACAAAAATTCTCAATTAAAAAAAGATGATCCACCATGAACAAGTTGGCTTCATTCCAGAGTTACAGGGATGGTTCAATATACATAAACCAATAAACATAATCCACCACATAAACATAGTGAAAGACAGAAATTACCTCAGATACATAAAATACAAAATCAAACATCTGTTCATGATGATTGTCCTGCAGAAACTAGATTTATAAGGGATATACCTCAACATAATAAAAAGGCAATTTACAGCAAGCCACAGCCAACATCATCCTAGAGAGAAACTCAAAATATTTCCATGAAAATCAGGAACAAGATAAGAATTCCCACTTTCCCCGTACCTATATCCAATAAAGTACTTGAAGTCTTAGCCAGAGAAATGAGAGTGAAGGATGCCAAGGAGATACAAATCAGAAAGAAAGAAGTCCATGAATCTTTATTTGCTTAGATGTAAAAGGCCCTAAAGCCTCTCCTGGGAAACTTCTACAGTGAGTAAATGTTTAAATTTTTAATAGTATCAGTAGCACTCTAAAGGTACTAACTATATTGACTTCTCCTATGTTTTGAATTAAGCCCTACAAGGCTCACATATTGAAAACATAATCCCCAAGTCAATACTAAAAGATGAACTGTAGCGCAAATTCTAATTGGTCCTAATAATAAAAACCCGGAGTCAGACATTAGGAGGTGAAAACGAAAAGATCAAAGAAGCAGAGCAGCCAGCCACTAGTTCTTACCTCCACAAAATCCTCAGACTGAAGGAGGCATCCTGTCTCCACGAATCCTCAGACTGAAAGCTCAAACTACACATTGTCTCCATGAAACCTCAGACTGAATCCTGACCTCCTGTCTCCTCCCACTTTATATTCTCTTGGCCCAGCCATATCACTTCCTGACTCCACCTCCCTAGTGCTTGGATTAAAGTCACCTGACTCTGTTTCTCTTTTAGACGGATTAAATCTGGTGTAGCCCAGGGTGGCCTTGACTTCACTGAAACCCCTCTGCCTCTCCCTCCTGGGTGCTGGGATTAAAAGTGTGCACCACCACTGCCTGGCCTCTATGTTTGACTAATGTGACTAGCTTTCCACTCTGATCTCCAGGCAAGCTTTATTTGTTAAAGCTCTAACAAAGTATCACCTCCGTGAACTTTTAAAAGAGAGTCACATAGTGGAGGTGCCGCCTTAAGGGCAGATTATAGCACTTTTGGGAAGAGGGCTCACATTATGAGACTGGGTTCTTCGAAAAAGAATGCTTGGCTGGCTCCCTTTCTCCCTTTCATTAGAGGCTAACGCAATATGACAGTCTTTGCTAGGTGTCATAGACTCAACAATTTTGACCTTCCCAGACTTTCGGAAATCTGAGTCAATGAATTCTGTTCAGGGCTGAAGAGATGGCTCAGAGATTAAGAGCACTGGCTGATCTTCCATAGGTCCTGAGTTCAATTCCCAGCAACCATATGGTGGCTCACAACCATCAGTAATTTGATCTGGCTCCCTCTTCTGGCATGCAGACTGAACACTGTGTAATAATAAATAAATATTTTTAAAAAATAAAAATAAATAATGTTCATTGTGCTTTATAAATTTTCAAATATCCTTTTGAAGCACAGCAGAATGAGCAAAGGCAATTGCATCATAAGCACATTTTGCGGTTAATCTGTGATGAAATCAAGTGACTCCTTTTAGTCACTACATGATGTATACATTGCTTGAAATTTTACTGTACACTATCTATTAACTCCTTAAATATAAATTTCAGGTTATTATATTGTGTTCAGTTCTGAATCTTGATAAGGACACATCACTAGGTTGCAGAAGTTTGAATAACTCACGCTATTCTTCGTCTGATATGCCCACTTCATATTCATAATGAAACATATCCTGATGCACAAGTGTGAGAAGAATGTTATATGAAATAAGGCATGGATTTTTAGTCACCAGGGTTTCTTTCCCTGTTTTTAATGACTTTGAGCTTGATTTCCATGATAGTCCCATCTTCTCAGTAGAAATACTTCTTTAAGCACTGTTTCTCTTCCTATAAGTGGGAGAGACAGCACACATATTTGTCTGTTTCCTCTGACTATACTGAGACACCAGATCAGAATAATGCATATTTATTTAGTTCACAGCTCCAAGGCTAAAAACCCAAGATCACACATAACAATTTACCTATCCTCTGTCTCTGTCACATTCTAGAAGATGCCTTTACTATGCTAGGAATGTGTTCTAAAAGGAAAGACCACAAAAAGATTGGGATATAGAGGGCTGGGAAGGACCTGAAGTGACCTCCTACCACTGACATACTGAGGAACAACTGTCCCACAAATTATTTTCTGGGAAAATAAGCTAGATCTTAAGCATTGCTACTAAAACCCCACTACAACACGGTGGTGGAACAACCCAAACCCATGGAGTCAGAGTTTCCTCACCCAGGGAGTCAGCGACCTCCCTACCCATGGAATCAAAGACCCCCATGTCATTTTACTAAGCAAGAATCAAGTGAGAAAAGTCAATTCTCTTTGGCTGTGAAGCTAGAACAATGTGAGCCAAATTTCTTCTGGTGATTTTGATTTCATCTTCACATAGCTGGCATGAAAGAGTGGCTACAATTTACATCAGTGAAAGATTCCCATTGAAACACGGCAGTGCCGAGATCGTAGACTGCAACCTGCCAAAGGCCCATTTCTCCCTACCTATTCCCTTCCTGGAGCACAGGAGCTGGCATACTCCCTTAAATTAGTATGAGCTTCGGGACTTAGAAGCGTATGGGGAGGAAGGGAAACCGAATGTATTTCTGAGACCAAGGTGACTAGGGACTCCAGAGACAAGCAATCTCTTGACAGTGGTGATGGGAAACGACAAGCAGGCTTCCTTCTCGAAACTAACAATGGCCAAGGGACCGTGGCTCTTATTATTTCCCAGTGTAGACAAGACACTAGAAATGAAAAACCGTGTTTTTGCTTCCCTGGTACTAGTGTCTTAAAACATGCATCAATTTCTCTAGGATTTCTCATGAAGATGTCCCTAAGTGGGAAATCTCCCACTTCCGTAAGTTCAAATGCTGTGGTAGACCCCAGGGAACTCTTCCTGGATCTCTCATGCCACCGAGACAACTACCAGCCCCTTCGCCGTGACTCCTGCCCTATTCACTGCAACACCAGGGCCCAAATTCAGAGCTTTGCTTCTAATAAACCTTTGTTCTTCTAACAGAATGCTTGGCCTTGTAAATCACTTTGCTTGTCCAGTCTATTCCTAAAATAAGTCTTTAAAGTTTATATTTAAAATAAAGAAAATGAACATTGCTTCTAATTCTCAGATGAACCCTGCTGCATCTGGATAAGTTAACTGGTTATCAACAAGTACTTACTGTTGATACTCTTACTCCATCAAGGCTGTTCTGATGCCAAGAAAAGCAGTGCCTAATAATCCTCAGCCCTGCCCTACAACATTCTTCATTTGAGGCCCTCTCACATTTGTCAAGATCCTTTTCTCTTGTCTTTGCTCCCAACCCAGGGGCTGACAAGCACTTCATCTTCTACACCTTGAGTTTCCTCCTTCCTCCTCTCACCTAGCTCTACACTGTGGTGAAACTGCTTGCTCGTTCCTTTGCTCGCAGGACCAGAAACAGAGTCCTCTCTGTGACATCCTACTCCTTGCTGATGGGGTCATATGTATCTTCTTTGGCTGTGACTATTAACAATTTTACTGTCATGGCGCATGGAATAGTCACCTGCTCCTGAGTCTCTAGTGCACTATCGGATGTCAGAGCTTTCTGGAATGGCAGGCATACCTCTCGCTCACTTTCAGACTAGCTGTTGACATTCATGTGTCTCATCAAAGGGTCTTTTTCTATCATTTTCTCAGTCTGCTGGGCTGACCTCGTGCCATTTACATAGTTCACTCTGGAGGCTCAAAGAACCAGTTCATGGCTGACATGGCCTCTATTTATTAGATACTGGCTTACACCTACACTACGCTAGAGTTTTGTTAACAACAAGGAGGAAGTGTATGCAGACAAGAGGTGACTTTCTTGCCTGGACTTGGATAGGGAAAGCTGAAACTCGATCTCCAGCCAATGAAGGGAAGTACACGTTCACACTTTTCCATAGTCTCTCCTCTCTGGAAGGGAGACCGCCATCCAACCAACATTCTACTGATCCACCAGGTTAGGGTGAGGAAGATGTGGCTCAACTGCTTGATCTTATTTATCCAATTTCGTCTGACATGGGTGTCACTTTCCTCATTCCTTTGTGCTCAGCAATCTAGGATAGAAGATATTCATAAAGAACTCAAACATACAAAGAAAAAGTCATTAAAAAACCTTCTCATACCTCAATTATGTTTCTGAATTTTCTAAGATTACTTGAGACTGTGAGTCACATTGTCACAAAGAAGCTTCCTGTAAACCCCCAAGGATCAGAGCCCAGCCTGCTCTTACTTCCTTTCACATACCCAAGATTATCTTGTCCAGAGGAAGAGTTAGCACACCAGTTCTCCGGAGACTCCTTCTGGCAATCCGGGCTCATATTTCATAGCCCAGTTGGCAGCTCTCATTTTTCAATTAGCTCAGCAAATATTTATTGACACTTACTATTTGCTAGTCATGATGCCCACAGTCCTAGAAATAAGATTGATCGTTTTATAGCAGTGGTAAAAGAGTAACAACCAGACTGGAATTAAATTTGTTCGCTCAATCAGCGATAACACACTTCAATGAACATACTTCTGGGAGCCAATCCGTGGACGCACAGATTCAGGCAAGCACATCACCACTGGCCTTCCAATCTGTAGATACTGCAGAAACCACAAAAGAGCTATAGCAAGATTTTGAGAAGAGGGTTGCTTGAGACAAGAAGGATGCCTTCATGTATGTATCTGAGTCCTGGATAATTGAAAGCTGCATGTATATATGGTATGTCACTCCCTAAGAAAGCATGAGATGTGTTACTTGACCACCATCCTTGCCATAGCACACAGAGACATTAGAAAACAAACAAACAAAGAAACAAAAACAAAAACAGGAAAAAAAACAGGATGGCCTATGTCTTCACCGTTGCTGCTGGTATATCATCAAACTTGAAGCTGGTATCTCCAAGAGTGAACAGACCTGGGAGTATGTTTTCTAGCTTACACACTGGCTATAAAGCAACTAATTGTTGGTGGTATGGACTTCAGGGAGTTACCTTACAACCAGAAGAGATGGGAGAAATTATTGAAGAAGACAGTGCCACAAAACAAAAATGGAATGCAGTTGGGCATTTTGGATCATGCCTGTAGTTCCAGACTTTGGGAGGTAAAAAAGACTGCTAATAGTTCAAGGCCAGCCTAGATTATACAGAGTTCCAGGCCAGTCTGGAATACAGTGAAAGACCTTCTTTCAATACATTAAGAAAAGGAAGAAGAAGAAGAAGAAGAAGAAGAAGAAGAAGAAGAAGAAGAAGAAAATTGGCCACAACTCTGACATCACAGCATTTATGCTGATTTCTGTAGCCATTTGTGCCTTACTGGGGCCAAGACTTATGATTCCTTATTCATGTGATGGAAAGGCACATGTCGCTGTTAGTTGGTTTTTTTGTTTTTTGTCTTTTTGTTGTTGTTGTTTTCTCCTTTATCCTTTACTCTTTTGGGGGCCCAACACCCAGCTCTCAAATAAATGCACATGGAGGCTTATTATTATTTATAAATGTCTGGCCTTAGCTTGACTTATTTCTGTCTTGCTTACCTTAAATTATTACATATATCCATTGCCTCTGGGATTTTATCTTCTTCTATTTCTGTATATCTTTCTTTCTTTCTTTTGTACTCCGTGAAGTACAGCTGTGAAGATGGGTGGCCCCCAATGTCCTCCTCTCCTTGTTCTCTTCCTTCTCCATTCTTTTTTATCCTCTCTGCCTACCAGCCCACCTATCCTTTCTCCTGCCTTGCTATTGGCCATTCAGCTCTTTATTAGCCCAATCAGGTGTTTTAGACAGACAAAAAAGCACAGCTTCACAGAGTTAAGCAAATACAACACATCTTTGCATCATTAAACAAATGTTCCACAGCATAAACAAATGTAACACATCTTAAAATAATATTCCAAAACAACTTGTGAAGGTAGCAAGGCTGGTGGGAAGATACTACTGGAAGCTTTAAATTGAGTTCCCCCATTGGTTCATCCAACTGACACACTTTTGCTTCTGCCTCTCCACCTATAAGAATGCAATCTTTGGTGATGTTCCTGCACAGTGAGTGGAGACTGGCATTCTCAAACCTGTCATGGTGATCTCCTTTGCTCCAGACAGTGTCACAGGTGTAGCAAAGTTTGTTGAAATGGACCATGAGACTTTGAGTGAAGTTCTTCCTTGGGTCCCTGTGAGCTTCAGCGTCAAGAATAGCCTGTCAAAGAGGTCGGTCAAAGCAGCATTACTGATAACTGAAAATAAAATGACCTACGAGGGGAGCAACTGGCTCACCACTCAGGTAATTGTCTCAAACCATCCGGGCCATGTCTGGCAATGCCTGTGTGCTATGCTGGACTTCCATCCTCTAACACAGCTTGCAAGTTGGATGAGCTGAAAGCAACAACTGATCACCCTTCAAGTGAGAAGCTGAACGGGAATCTAAATTCTAGACATCACTGATACAGCTCCCAGCAAGTCTGTATGTGCAAAGCTTCTCTGGCTGTTCTCTGAGCTGTTCGCTACTTGAGATAAAATAGATAATTTCATGAGTGTCATTGAAGCCATAGACAAGAAGGCTGCTGGAGCTGGCAGGGCCACCAAGTCTGCCATTTGAAAATGCTTAGAAGCCAAGATGAATATTAACCCTGACCTCCCAGCCTTAACAGGAGCAAGGTCTCAGAACTGTTTGCCTCCATTGGCCACTCAATTTTCACAGGAAAATAGAAAGATTAGTTAATAATAATAGTACATGGCAAGTCCTTCAGAAGGAAAGGAAAGTGTTCTGTGGACTGTGTATGCGTGTGTGAATTTAAGTTACTAGCTTTTAAAGTAAGCTTATGTTAAAGGAAATAACTGTCACAAAAAATCTGTCACAAAAATTTTGAAAGCCATTGTTTAAAATCTTAATAGGAAATACGGTAAAAACTATAAAATGGTTTTCTTGGGAGCTCAGCAGGTAAGAATACTGATGGCTTTTCCTGAGGCCCCAGATTCAGTTGCCAGCACCCACATGACAGCTGACAACTGTCTGTAACTCTAAGATCCAACACCCTCACATAGACATAGCCATACACACAGGCAAAACACCAATAAAATCACACTAAACAAAAAAGAAAAGATGATTTCCTTGTTGGCCTTAATCAGAGACACCTTCTAATTACTATTGATAGAGTTGCTACAACAGAATACCACAAGCTAGGTAGTTCATTAAACATAAATATATTTTCTTATTTAGAGACTAGAAATAAGACATCAAGGTGTCACTAAATCTGGTCCCTTACGAGGTACCACTTTCCAGCTAGCAGAAGCAATCTTGTCCCTGTGTCTTCACCTTGACCACTTTCCCTATCTATTTAAATTGCTCCCCAAAAATTCTCCATGTGGCCTTTTCTCTCCCCTCCCCCCCCCGTGGTCGCATTTGCATCTTCCGGGTTTCCCTTGGGGTCACCCGAGAGTGCAGAAATCCCATTAAACCTGGACCTTTTTTAATACGGCTTGTTGTCATTTGACTTGATTGGGATTTTTGCGTCGGCATGAGAGCTCACATTAGGAAAATTCCTAACACTTCAGACGATGGATTAAAGACCTGACTCCTGAGTTGGGTTGAGATGGGAACTAGCCAGCTACAAGTCAGCTAAAGTCCTCTAGGCCCTGGCTGGCAAGAAGACATCCATGGGCCCGCTCAGGGCCTTGCAGCACCAGGTTGGTGGAGCCCATTATGATGAGCAAATAGGTGATGGAGAAATGAGAGAGACAGAGAAGCAGAATGGTCCGTGCACTGTAGGAAGAGGCAGAAGGGAAAAAATGAAGACGGTGCAGAGCAGGCTGATGTTGGAGGCCTGTCTGCCACCTGAGGCCAAGGTGAAGGCAGTGAGAAGCAAACTGAGAGGGGTCGTCTGCTTGCCACCAGGGGCCATGGTGATGTCTGGGCCTGACTACTGCCAAGTACCATGTCTGGGTGTCTGATCCTATAGCAGCCACTGTGTGTACTGATGTTCATGGATTTGGTTGCCATCAAGGGCCAAGATGATTGCAGTGGTCTGGGCTACCACCTGGGACCATGTTTGGGTCAGGGGCTACACTGTCACTGAGGTTGTGCAGATCTGGGAGGCCTTCATTGCCACTTGGATCCACAGTAACAACCAGACCCGGCATCTGCCAAGGACCATGTGCTGCCGAGGACCACGTCTGGATTCGTGGTCCTACCATTGCCAGGATCTGTATTGATGTCAGTGGCCCATGATGACACCAAAGGCCACATGAAGTCAGGAGTCTGACCACAGCCTCTAGCCTTGTTGGTGTGCAGGGCCCGGATGCTCCCAGAGCCATCCTGATCTGAGATACCGGAACTACTACCTGGAGCTAGGACGTTAACCAGGTGAGCTGCTGCCTCTGAACATATTTGGATCTGTGTTGAACTCTGTGACCCAGGTTGCTACTAGGGCCTACATGGAGGCCTGGAATCTAGGCGGCAGTCTGCGTCCTTCTTGGAATCTGCAGGCCATGATGCAACAGAGGTCATACAGATGTGGGCGACCTGAGCTGCTTCCCAGGCCATTGCATCATCTGGGCCCAGGCTGTCGCCTAGGACCATGTCTGGGTCTCTCTCTCTCTATAGTGCCCAGGGTCTGGATGGATGTGTGTGGCTCTTGTCACCACCTAGAACCATGAGGATACCAAGGGCCAAGTCAGCCACATGAGTCCAAGTTGGTGTCCCAGAGCCATGATGCATGCATGTCTGTGTGTCCTGTGCTTTGCTGCCCAGCACCATGGTGATGTTTGAGCTAGAGTTGCAGCTCAAGGCTATGCTGGGTCCATGACCCTACTGCAGCTACGGTCTATGCTGGTGGCCTAGGCTCCTGTTACCACCGAAGGCTGTGCAGACACCTAAAATCTGTGGCCATACTGATGTCTAAAGGCTACACTGCTGCTGAAGCCCATGCCCATCTGAGTGGCTTGCCTTGCCACCTGGGCAATGGTGACATCCAGACCTGGTGACTGCTGAGAACCATGTCTGGGTCCATGGTACAACCGACTGGGGTCTGCGTTGATATCTGTGAGCTGTGTCACCTCATTGAGATGAAATGAGAGAGACTTGCTGAGCCGTCCCACTTTTTGCTGGCCCAGGGAAAGCTGACCTTACCGCTGGCTGGACACTGCCAAGGGAGAACTGCCCAATACCCTGTCATGTGAGATGGCTCCACCTCTCACCACAGGCAAAGGTGAACTGACCCTGAGGGCATAAGAATAGGGGAGTTGACTCTGGCCCCTCACCTAAGGTAGGTGGCCCCAGTGGCCTGGACTGACCATCCAGCTATGACCCAGGCCCGTAGTCAGGCTTTGGGATGGCCCATTCCAACATCTACCCCACCTGGGGCCTGCTGGAGCTCATGAAGGGACTGGTCCAGTGGAACAATATGTGCAGGATCACCATGACTCCAGGAAGCCATGGGATGTCCCCAGAGGAGTTCCGATGAGGATACAATGATGCTGATAAACCAGAAACCAGAGGCCTTGAAGCAGACCAGCGGCTCATTGCAATGAACATTTTGTAGGTAAACAGAGAGGACAAAAGGGAATGCTATATGACGCACCAAGACCCAGGATGCCACCAGGACGAATGAAGAGGTAGAGGAGAGGCAGGAAGGAAGGAGAAGCAAAGAGAGCTTTATTTGTTTGCTTGCTTTTGGTTGTTGTTGTTGTTGTTGTTAGTTTTCTTGATTGWGTGCTTGCTTGCTTTGTTTTCTTTTCTTTTGTGGGAGGATGCTGCAGAGGCAAGGGGAGGATATGGGGGGAATGAGAGCTGAGCAGAATTGGGGTGTATGATGTGAAACTTCATGAATCAATAAAAAGGGGTCAAATTTAAAAAGAAAAGACCTGACTCCTGCTTATGACTAAATTATAAGGAACTGGAGCTTAAGACTTCAACATATAGTTTGGGGAGAAATTCTATTGAACCTATCCACTGAAACACGTGGCCCCAGCAAGAGTAAAAGGAGTCATCTCCTGATGCTGAAAGTGTTAGCAAGACACAACCTGTAGCGGTCAGACCTTTGCAGAACCGTCTTGACTAAAAGGTCTTCTTCCCCAAATGTCATGTCCATTTCTCAGAGAAGTTCATATCTACAAGCAGATCAATGAGATATTCCAAAGGCCACCCCTGGCTTCTGCGTGTGGCGAATCTTTGTTCCATTTGGAGGTTGAGGCTTTCATGGCGAGTCCATCACACATCAAACCCTCTCCGCTGCCCTGCTTCATCCTCCCATCATTTAAAGGCCAGGAACAGTCCCTAATGTATTTCCTAAAACTTAATCTCCATCTCTAAGATGATTAGTTCCTAGGGGACCCAGCCTGTGACTCTTCTGAAGCACATTATGATTATACTGGAAAAAAAATAAATAGAAATAAATCTGATTAGCGTGTTATATTATTTATCAGTTCACAGAAAATGGTATTCCCACAAGGCTGCAAAACTGAAATCTAGTGTTTGCATTTCCTTTGAACAACGGTGCTTTGCATAAATAGTCTATCATAGGTCAGAAATTCAAGTCCCTTATGGGCTGTTTGCATGAAGTTAGCACATTTAGATACTCTCTAAGAGATGGTGTCTATTTAAGCTGTCACGAAGTATGGCGATTTTAGCTCTTGATAAATTTTCCCCAGGGTTCAAGTAAGATGAGCATATGGTGTTTAATGGAACATGAGCTAAACAGGAAAACTGCTCGGGATGCACCAACCTTGCCTATCTGGAAAGGCAGATGCGGTCACGTTTCCCTGCCTTCGTTGCTGCTAGATACATGTAATATGAACACTCCATGACATCCATGCTGCTACCCTTGCACTCTTACTGAGACCCGACATTCAAGCACGAAAGACAAACTTTTCTTAGAAGCCACAATGGAGACTCAACACTACTAGGTGTGTGGGATCTGATCATTAACCAATTCTAAGGAAGCTGGCTCTCCAGAAGCTCCCTGTCCCTGTACACCACGACTAAACATAAGCACAGCTCTCCCTGAAGCAAGGCTGCCCTCCAGAAACCCACACCCCACTGCCCGCCTAGCTGCGGATTATGCACATGCCTCTTCTCTATTTCATCAAGAAAAGACAGTGCTTGGTCATGTCTTTGTGGGTTTTGTTATTTTGAGTACATCCAATTCATAATTTGGCAGCTAGCTATGGTAACAAACGTCCATTCTGTAAATAGAACTCTCTAAGTCCACAGCCACCATGATCCACATAAACATTCACCCACATGCATTCATACAAAAATGAAAAGGAAGAAGGAAAGAAAGCATCCTCATAGCAAAACTCTATCAGTATCCAGGTCTTGTACAAACTACCCAATGAACTAGCAAAGTAATCCTTCACATGATTTCACATAGAAGAATTTTAATCACTATGATGAGATGCTTCCTTCTTGAAGTTATACATCATTATTAAAGGGTAGATGCAGAGAAGAATACAGATGGCTTTGTTAGCAGGTCTGCCATTGAGCTTTCCAGAAATAATTACTCAAAGCATCAGAGACAAAGACTGTGCAGTAGAGAAGGCTGGGTACCTGTCTGTCTCATGGCCATAGTTTGCTCACGGCCACTACTTCTAAGCCGTCTTGCAGTGAAAGATCAGTTTGGTGTTGTTACGTCATTTTCATTTTCTACTCAACCATAGATGGTTAAATTCAAAGGTCCAACCATATCATGTTTAGACTGATGAGTATACCGACACAGTAGAGTGTTTGGACGTCAAATTTCTATAAAATATTTCTGTTCACATGCTCTATTTCCCTACCCATGTTATAACAAACTGGGAACAAGTCATTTATGGACAGTCTGTGTTCTATGAATGGCACAGCTCCATGTAATATATATTTCTCTGAAAGGAAGGTACAACTTTTACAGCAAACGATATCTACCTCACTATAGAGCAGCATGTATGTGTGTGTATAGTGTACATGTATGATGTGAGTGTATAGGTATGCATATACAATACTCAAAATCCATCTTCCTAACATTAATAATGATTAACATGGCAATCTATCCATCTATCCTAAATTCAAGCATGTTTTTAAAAACCTATCTGAAGTATAAAGCTTCATATATAGTCAACAGAAAATAAGTTCATTTTCTAATGCCTGTTTCTTTTTGAAATTCCAGAAATCAGAATTGTATTTAAGGGATACTGTGTGCTCTAGACCTTGGACACTGCGGATGACACATGGGGATTATGTATTACATGTAGACTAGGTGATTAGATGTGGAACAATGGGAATATGGTGGCCTCAGTTGAGTTTTCAGTGGCTTTGGGCTATAATGTCCTTGGTGAACTTTTGTCTTCAGTGGCAAGTTTCCATGTCTCTGAAGCATCGGCTGCATGTCTCATATGCAGTATGTCTCTCTCTGCACCTGTTACATCAAAAGAACAGAAGGGATTGGGGCGCCTACTCTTACCCCAACTAATCAACAGGCATTAAAGCAAGGGACCTTATTATAGCTATTCCCAAGCTCAAGTACCAAAGCAGGAGAATTGGTTGCATTTGTTTTTTTTGCTTGTGGACAGAAGCAGAGACTCAATCTTCACTATAGGTGGGGTGCATAGGTGCATGTGGACTAGTAAACAGGAGGAAAGGGAAAGAAATAACCAGGTATAGCACCCCAAAACCAAGCTAATACCAAACACCTTTAGAGATAATGACACCTGCCCCCAAGTATTACTCTTTGTGTATTTGTTAATGCTTGCAAATAAACATTGGATATGTTCTGACCTGTGCTTTTCTCCCTGTCTTTTAGTTTGCTAACCAATAGAGAAAAATAACAAACCAAGCCTCGCTGGCATCAGTTAGTCTGAACTGTCAACTTGACACCTAAATGGCAAGCCTCTGTGCTCTTGTGAGGATTTGTCTAGATTCAAGTTCGCCTCTGAGAATGTCTATGAGGGATCATCTTGATTATGTGAGTTGATATAGGAAAACCCTTCTTAACTGTGGGCAGGGTCATTCCCTGGTCAGGGCATCCTGAACTGTGGAGAACAAGCTGAATGCTAGTGTGTGTATCCATCCATTGCTCTCTCATTCTGTCTGGCAACAAGGCTTCAAGCTCCTGCCTAAGACTTCCCTGCAATGATAGACTGTACCCTGGAAGTGGAAGCTAACTAAACCCTTTCTGCCTTAAGTTCTTTTTCTTTTCAACATATTTTATCACAGATGCAGGCAAAGAAACTAAAGCAGACTTGCTTAATTTGTGGTCCCCATTTCAAATTCTATCTAGGAAAGCAGCGGAAGGGATCTGATTCACTAGGGAAAATGCATCCGTCAGATCTTCAGTGGGTCCTTAAGGACAGTTCCCAGGCTGACACGAGCAATGTGAAGCCGGACAATTTGGGTTATTCTGCTGAACTAGAAACTGTCAGTGCTTTCAGCTGCTGTGAGCAGTCTGCACTGCTCTTGTCCGGCAGCAGCGTGTCAATATGTCAACCTGTACGTAGGGCCTTGCCTTTGGTCTGAGCAGTGCCCAGGTTCCACAGCAACTCCATAAGTCATGGTGTCAGGAATTACACATCAGAAGTTAATGACTCTGCATCAGAGATCATTTTTCTGACTAAAGGGAGACAACAATTTTTTGACTGCCTCATTGACTTAAAGTTTATAGTAGCTCTTTTAAATACCTACCAAATTGTTGGTCAATAACTAGCCACGTGTATTTCACATGTATCCATGTTGACAACCAAACATTTTCAGAATTACCAAGTTTCCAGATTTCTCCACACTAGTTAAATAACATATATCATAGCCAGCCAGAGTATCTTATAGTGTGTTCTGCAGATGACTACCCAAGAACTGAGAGAAAAACGGATCAAATGGCTTTAGGTCCAGCTCCACATAAGAAAGGTTTTGTCAGGGAATCTCTGCTGTGAGATGATGCTCTTGTACACTGTAAAGATTTGTCACTTTTCTTAGTTTAATAAGATGCCAATTGGTCAGTAGCCAGGCAGGAAGTGTAGGTGGGGCAACCAGACTAAGAGAATTCTGGGAAGAGGAAAGACATAGTCAGTCACCAGCGAGAAGCAGAGGAAACAAGATGTGAATGCTTCTCTGATAAAAGATACCAAACCACGTGGCTAACATAGACAAGAATTATGGGTTAATTTAAATTGTAAGAGCTAGTTAATAATAAGCCTGGGCTAATAAGACAAACAGTTTATAATTAAGAAAAATGTCTATGTGTTTCTTTGGGACTGAATGACTGTAGGACCGGGTGAAAACGTCTGTCTACAAATCTCACTAACACCCTGTGATTAATATGACTGCTAAAGGGAGTACAGCAAGGTATATAACATATCCTCAATTAAGATTAGAAGTTTTCAAAAATGGAACCTCAAGAAAGATGACAGTCCACTTCTAAATTTTGGGCTAAACTTTTCTTTATTGAAAAGAACTTTCAAAAGAAATCACACAAAATAATAACATTCTGATGACTACATTAAGAAAAATAATACAAATACTAAAATTTATGAAGCAATTGAGTGTTATAAAGAAAAGACTATACCTTAGAACACACACAGATATATGTATAAGTAGATAGGTATATAGTGTTTGATGTTATAAAAATACTGTGAGAAATGTCTCGGTGCAGTCCCTAAGGAAAACTCATGATGTTATAAACAGCTATCTATGGTGTGACTTCAACCATGCTGAAAAAAAAAGTTTACAAAATATAACAACTTGTAAAATCAAGTGTTGTTCTCTGGAGCTAAACTAACCATGTGGGAAACACGATTTTCCCAAGGTATGCTATCTTGAAAATACTGCTTTGATAATAAGAAAAAAAATGAAGAGTTAATGGAACTTTGTTCAAAAAGTAACAGAAAAATACAGAGAAAGTTTAAAAGGTACAATTATTTTTGTTTGTTAGGGAAACAACAAAATACATATTTTGGGGGATAGGAAAGGATTTATTCAACTTACACTTCACTATCACAGTTCACCATCAAAGGAAGACAGGACAGGAACTTAAATAGGGCAGGGCAGGAACTTCAGCATACAGGGACCTGGAGGCAGGAGCTAGTGCAGAAGCCATGGAGCGTTTCTGCTTACTGGCTTGCTCAGCCTGCTTTCTTTTTTTTAAATTGATTTTATTGAGCTATACATTTTATTCTGCTCTCCTCCTTTCCTCTTCCCTCCTTTCTTCTCCCCTCTCCTTCAACCTTCTCCCATGGTCCCTATGCTTCCAATTTACTCAGGAGATCTTGTCTTTTTCTACTTCCTCTATAGATTAGGTTCATGTATATCTCTCTTAGGGTCCTCATTGTTGTCTAGGTTCCCTAGATCTAACTAGAGGTCCCACCACCAAATAAAGCTTACCATATGCTAAGGAATATCCATACAATATCTACCAGAAAACCCTGCGCCTTATAGTTAGGTGACCTATCACAAATCCAATTTACATGAATTTGAAATGTGTTTAAATAAGGGGTTATGGGTTGTATTAGTGAAACAAGTCTTGCATTGATGCACTGGTGCTGGCCTATGTGACAATCTGGCTAGCGTTTGATATGTTATTAATAATAAAACCGACATCAACAAATACTATTGGCATGTACCGATGTTCACTTAAAGCTTATCTCAGGCTCCTGCCCATACACTTTAGGATGCTCAATATCAATTATTAAGGCAAAACTGTGATGACAGAAAGAAGGAAGAGGGATTCTGTCCTGTGCACAATGCATTCATGCTACACCTCACCAAGAAGTCTGTTCTCCTGTGCTTGTCACCAAGGAAGAATCAGACTTTGTCTGGGAGACAATGCAAACACTTGTCTCCCTGCCAAGCACCAAAAACATCTATGTAGCAGGCAGTGGTATGCTCCTGTTGGCCTGCCAAGGGGTTACACTTTGACAAGGAAAGTGTGCGTTTAACCTAGCAGTGTCCAAAAGAAAATCAAACTCCAAGTAAGTTAAGCTAAAACTTTCTACTTTATATTAAACATTATTATTTAGAGACATTCACTTCTGGGAGAAGAAATGAGCCATGCCATGTAATATAAAACATTCCAAGGCTAGAGTGAGTGTTAAATATTTTAACAAATACTAATACCAAATTTGTCACTTCCACAAGTTGTAATAGCCTTTACAAAAATGGATTTATTAGCACATACAGATATATTTAATTTCACTATATCATGACACATAATGTTCAAACCTCAAGTCTTTAAATTATTAGCATAAAAATTGTACCAAGTTAACTTTGACAAATTAACAAGTCAGTATAAAAGTGTAAATTGGTAGTAATAAAATTTGCTAAGTTATTCAAGTTTTAAAACCAGTTAATTTTCTTTACATATAATAACCAATGTAATACATTCTTTATAAATGTAAAGACTCACATAGCTCAAATGGGTCACAATTTTTTCTTAAGACTACTTTATATTAGTTATGTTTGAGTGTCAATAATTACTTTGTATACATGAACTTTAACCCTACAATACAAAGTTTCTAATAGAAGTATTTGTTTTTATTTTATAGAGGTTCACATAGATATTCTCAAAACACTTGGGGTTTTGATTGTGATTTCTACAGGTTACTCCTGTAGTTGAGAGTTCAGCACTCAGTCTGGAGATGAAAATGTGTTTTTGTTCCTTGAGTCACATTAAACAGAACCAATAGGGTAATTAATGCAAGCAGCATTTTAGTATAGGCTACTATTTGGAGAGTGGGGAAATCTTGTGTCTTCCAGGGAAATCCTTACACCTTAACCAAGTACTAGTCTCATCTTTCTGTGAACCAGCCTTGACAGTCCACAATATATCAAGTGACAAATTAATATGAAGCTGATAGTAATTTACTCAGGATGGCTACATCTACAAATGTCTTCTGATCCAAATGTATATAACCTTGATCTTTGAATAGAACATATTTTTCACAGTTCATTGAAGCTCACTTCAATGCCAGTGAAGTGAATTCAAAGCAACAAATGCCGGACCAATAAAGAGTTAACAAGAGAAACCACGAAAGCAGGAGTCACAGCCCCACATACATGACAGGGAGAGACCTGTGGGTCGTCCATAACTATTCACTGTGAAATGGGTTTCTGAACACTTTATCTATGAACTAAGAATGTGCTTCCTAAACTGCCCAGTGTAACTGAGTGAAACTGTATTTCTGCTTGTTTAGATTTGGATAGAAATCGGCTTTATATTACTGGAATGCACAGACTCCAGCATCAATCTAGGCTAACATTTCAGCTCATCTGCTCATTATCTTTTAAACCTAATGACTTATTCATTTATTTGCTGTAACTGTAAACTCTAAAACATGCAAGCTACTGGGTGCTGGTCTAGTTTCTGAGCTGTACAAAGCTCATATCACCCACCTCTTCAAGCCTGAACTTTAGTAGAGTCGAGTTAACTCATTGAAAAATGGGAAATGAGGAAGTGTTTCCCTAAAAATTGCTGTGAAGATTGGTAGACACTGTATTTTAATATGAGGAGGTTAAGCATGATATAAATGGCCTATCCAGCTCAGGACCCTATCCTGTGCCATTCCACACCTAAGTTACCAATCTTCTTCCTTCCAAAGGCAGAAGAAGAAAGTGCAAATAAGCAGGGATAAGAAGAGGGATGTTCTAGCCTTGCCCAAGGCCTAGGCTGTGAATCAGCTAGCAATGCTTTCCTGAGTCATGTTGAGGGCAGGAGGCCACGGCAGGTCAGCAAACATGAAGAGAGCTGCTAAGCCTGCTGGCAACCTAACCAAACGCAGGGATGGTTCTGCCTGAGCAAGAGCTGTCAGTCAGAGGCAAACCCCAAAGGATGTGTATCTCTAGAGTATAACCTCCTGTCCTCCTTGCCTCAAGTTGTGGTAGAATATATACAAAGCACTTAACCTCAGAGACCAACTCCAAAGCCTTCCCCATTTGTGTGTACCAAACAACACTATTGCCTAGTTCGGAGATAGAGCCTAACCTTGCCTTGTCTGAGGCAATCACAAAACCCAGCGGCGATTCTCCCAGCAAAAGTCTAATCAGATCTCAGAGTACAGTCAGGGGCATCTTTTGACCTCTGAGCTCAGACAGTGACCCAGTGCAGTGACAGAGTCCTACAGCCAAGGTCTGCATATCATGTTTGCTATGAGCTGGATGTAATAAATAGTGAAGGCCTGTCATTAGCAATCACACACACCTGTGCAAGATAAAACTGGTGGCTAGGTTTTCTACATTGTGCAGGGACCAACAAAAGGTCATAAAATTGATATAAAAAAACTGAAGTGGGGAGGAGTAGAAATAAAAATTCACAAAAAGAAGCTGGATCTGAGCACATGCGCACGTGCACACACACACACA
>LOEQ01006232.1:53849-69961 GCA_001685075.1 Bramus lutescens | reverse complement strand
GAGAGAGAGAGAGAGAGAGAGAGAGAGAGAGAGAGATTGCTTTTAACTATTCATCTCTTTGTTGTCCTTCCTGTTTTATTACTCATTTATAAAATTTCAGGTGCATTTTTAATGAATAGGGTTCATGTTATGCATCACTATTATGTTTACAAGATAAAAACTGAGCAGAAGATACATCCTTCTTGCCTGCCCCACCCACACAATCCCTTCCTGTGGCATCCTGCATTGAGTGGTACGTTTACTACAGCTGAGGAAACAATGCGGATGCCTCATTACCACTGAACTTCCTATTTTACAGCGGGCTCACTGTGCTGTCTAGTTCCGATACAACAGGTCATGCCATGTCTCCAGCATCAGGATGTCACATAGGATGCTTTCATTGCACTGAAATGGCCACGTACTCTGCGCATTCATCTGTGCTATCTCTCAGAACTTTGTGTGCTACTGACTTTTTCTTTTTATTCTTGCCCTTTCTATACTAATGTGCATTTAGAGTGATGTTAAATGTCATCATTTCAGGCTATACTCCCTCATTTAATAGTTATTAAGATTCCTCCAAGTCCTATTGCGACTTAGTAGTACATTTCTTTTCATCATTGAACATCAGCTTCTTTTATAAATGTGCCAGTTTGTCCACTCATTCGTCTGCTGAAAGATATTTTAGTTACTTAGACTTGCTATGGTTTTGTGTTGGGTGACAGGACTTTACCTGGGGAGACACAACACATGTCTACTAACTCTCGGTAGTGGGCCCATGATAGATCAAAGTAGAGATCCCACCAAAGTTCACCAGGTGAACCATGAGTTTTATTAGGGTTACTTACAGGTGTAAGGGTGAGGTACGACTTTACAGGAGCAGAAATAAGTCAAGGACAGCTGCATCACCAAAACCCACCCCATTATGGGTGACAGCTCACAAAGCTAGGAAGCTGGGACATACTGAAGAGCCTGCAGGCAATTCAACAGGTTGTAGAGGATCCCTCCTAGTGACACAGTTGGTCAAACCTCTCACAGGCAGCTTGACTGATTTCTGCTTCTTCTAGGCCGCTGATCTAGTGTCGGAGTCTTCTTGGCAGCCTGACTTGTCTGAGCATGAATCTCAGCAGCCTTTAATGCTTACTCTGGGAAAGAAGCCTCCTGAATCTGGTCGGTTTCAAAGAGTTCCTGAAGTCATTTGGAGTTGCTTACTTCCTGGGTTAAAGCCCTTCACTGCAGGATAGAAAGAATCAGTCTCCGAGAAGACTGCTACACAGCATTCTGCACAGAATTACTATGCACATTTGTGTGCAGGTGTCTGAGAAGACAGACACCATCATCTCTCTAATGCAAGCACTGAGAACAACACTGGGCAAAACGAAAAGATGAAACTGATCTTTGAAATATTGTCAAACCGTCTTCCAAAGTGGCTGCTCCATTTGGCATTTCCACCAGCAATGAGAAGTCCTCATCACGACAGCTGTGGTCAGTGCTCTGTGATTCCCAGAGAGGTGCACAGAAATGCCTTATTCTTGTCCTCACTGCAGTTCCGTGCGGCATAGGAAGTGGAGAATTTCGCAACCTATCCACCAATTCTCTGGACGTCTTCCGTGGGGAGTTTTCTCTTTGGACCCTTTGTCCATTTCTTTTTAATCTGATTGTTTTGGGTTGAAATTTTAAGACAAAAATATGTGGCTCAATTGGCTTGTTAGGATTATTGCCTGTGGCATCCATTTCCCTGAAAAAATGTCCAGCTTCATTCTGTGTCCATTCCTCCACTGATAAACACTTAGGTTGATTTCATAATTTAGCTATGGGCAATTGCGCTTCAGTAAACACTGATGTGCAACTGTTTCTACAGTGCGTCAACTTGGAATCCTTTGCGTAACCCCAGGAGTGGTATATCTGGGTCATCTGGAAGATCTATTTTTAGTTTTTCAAGAAATCCCCCATGCTTATTTTCATAGTGGATAGAGTAGATTAGGTCCTCACTAAGAATACACACAGGCTCTCATTTGTCTATATTCTTCCTGTTTTTGTTGTTGTTTTCTTAATAACTGGTATGCTAATCAGGCTTCTCTAAAGGAACAGAACTGATACAATGAATTTACATATTTAGAGAGAAAGGGAATTAATTAGAATGGCTAACAGTCTAGCTCAACACTGACTGTCTGCCAACAGAAGATTCAAGAGTCCTGTAGCTCTTCCGTCTATAAGACTGGATGTCTCAATTGGTCTTCATATAGTCCAGAATCCAAAAGAGTAAGTTCTAATAACGGGGAAGGAATGGACTTGCTAGTGAGAGCAAGAACAAGCAGGCAAAGAACAAACTTCCTTCTCCCATGCCCTTCATATAACTGCTAGCAGAAGGTGTGGCTCAGATTAAAGGGGGTCTTCTCACCTCAAACGGTCTGGATTAAAATTGTATCTTCTTAGTCAGGCTGTGGTAGCATGTACCTTTAATCCCAACACTTGGAAGGCAAAGGCAAGCAGATCTCTGTGAGTTCAAGGCCAATCTGGTCTACAGAGTGGGTTCTGGGATAGGCAGGGCTACACAATGAAACCCTTCTCAAAAAAAAATTGTCTCCTCACCTCAAGAGATCTGGATTAAAGGTGTATCTTCCCACTTTAAAGATTTGCATTAGAAGAGGGTCTTCCCACGTCAAACAATTTGGTTAAGAAAAAAAATCCTTCATGGTGTGAACAAACCATTTTGGTTTTATTCATTCCACATGTAGTCAAATTGACAATCAAAAGCAGTCATCAACACACGATATTCTGACTGGAGCAAGAAGGAATCTCAATTGATTCAAATTTACCTGAACATTTTCATATGTTTATTGACCACTTCCTCTTCTAAGATATATTTGTTTAGCTCAAATTAATGTGTTTACTGATTGGGCTGTTTGACTTTTTTGGTCGTTTGTTTTGGGGCTCTTTTTCATTTCTTTAGTTCTTTGAATATTCTAAATATATTTTTTCAGGTGCAGTAACAAAAATGTTCTTCCATCCTGCAGGCTTTGCTCTTCACATGGTCAACAGTTCCTTTGCTGTAGATAAGCTTTTAAATCTCATCAAGGTTGGGTATTTTGGGAAGAGATGAGGGGTCAGATTAATTATCCTTCAAATGGGAACTTTGTTAAAAGAGGTTTTAGTGCCACAAAGACAACAGTAAACACAATTTAATAGGTAGGCTTCCAAAGCAAGAGATGCTTCAGCCACACCGGACATGACAAGGTGTCCATCATGACAGAAAGGGTGGGTTTTTTGATGCTGCAAAATGATTAGTTAATGAGTCACCTAAGCCACTAACTTCAGTCAGGATGTACTGGATCCCCAAGTAACAGAGGAAATGAAAGGAATTTGTCAGTCATGAGAGCAGCGAAGGAGAAAACCTGGGGATCCTATCAGCTCTTTGCAACAGGTGCAGGGTGGAGAGGCTGCTGGGCATAAGGCCAGAGCTGGGAGGCAATAGTTTCCGTGGTCTAACCTGTCAAAGATTGGAGTCATTGCCTTAGCAACTGGAGTCTCATTCAGGAGCTTATAATTATGTCTCGAAGTGTTTGCCTGGCTTTCCCCTCTAAGAATATCAGGGCTTCAGATCTTCCATTAAGGTCCTTGGTCCATTTACGGTAATTTTTTTTTTCAAATTGAGAAATCAGAGTCTCATTTCAATCTTAAACATGTGGAGATCCAGTTTTCTCAGCACTTTTTACTGTAGAGGCTGTCTTGCTGATGATCTGATGATTGTATTTCTGTGAATTTATGCTGCTCCACTGATTTGTCCGTTCTCTGCGAGTAACCCCTTGCCTCTATAACTGTGGCCTTTCAGTAAGTTTTCTATGATCTATAAGTAATTTGAGGAGTTCATGTTTTGCAAGTTTTCTTCTTCACAATACTGAATGGACTCCTGGATATTCTGGGTTTTGTTTTGGTTTGGTTTAGTTTTTTTCTTTGCATGCAAATATACAGCCAAAATGAAGAGGAAGAAGAGTACAATTCTAAAAATACTGCGTTGTATTGTGCATGCCTGTGTGCATGCATGTATGCATGTACGTCCATGTGTATGTGTGTCTCTGTGCATGTACTTGCATACATGTGTATTCTGGGGGAACATATGATACCAAACCCCAACGTAGGGTACTGCCCTAGATCCTCATGCAAGACATTTCATCCTCCAAGTAAAGCCATCACTGTGACAGAATTACTAGCTTATTGAATAAATATAGAGGAAAAAAAACACCTTTAGGTCACACAACTAGTAAATGACTGTAACCTATTCAAACTCACAATGATCCAGGTCTAACATACATGCTATATGCAGGGTTTTCTTGCTTTGAATATGAGAGCAAGTGACAGCAAGAATTACTGAGGCAGCTGGTCTGCAGTTATGGGTAGTGACTCCAACAGAATAATTCAACAGTGAAAGAGGAAAGCAAAAAATGTGCTGGTTTTCCATTCCAGCAATTTTCAATAGATATATATATATACATAAATATATATATACATACATACATACATATATATGTATATGAATATATAATGCTTTTTAATTTCTTGTGTAAATCTGATTTTAAAAACTAAGTTAAATTCAAATATGGCCATTAGTAAAGATGATAAAATTATCCTTAAACCAATAACTACATGGATATATTTTCACATAGAGAGAGCATAAAAATAAGCTGTTCTTTACTCTACTGTTCAATTATTTGGAAAAGAATTAGCCATGTTGGAGTTCATTTGAATCATAGTCTGCAAGGGTTTCACAGTGTGGAAAATAATTTTCCCCAACAAATCTGGGTCAATAATCTTTTTTGAAATTGGATAAAGCAGCATGGTAGTTGGGATGAAAAATGAAACCAACTTCTTCAAGCTTAGTTTCTCCAAAACACAATACGATATAATAGTGTGCTGGTTAGTTTTATGTCAACTTGATATAAGCTAAAGTCATCTGAGAGGAGGGAACCTCAATTGAGAAAATGTCTTCCATAAAATCAGGCTGTAGCCAAGACTGTAAGTCATTTTCTTAATTAGTGATTGGTGTGGGAGGGCCCAGGCCATTACGGATGGTGCATCCCTAGGCTGATGGTTCTGGGTTTTATAAGAAAGCAGGCTGAGCAACAGCAAGCATCCTCCTCCACGGTTTCTGCATCAACTCTCGCCTCCAGGTTCCTGCCTTGTTTGAGTTCCTGCCCTGACTTCCTTCAGCGATGAACTGAGACATGAAAGTGTAAGCCAAATAAACCCTTTCCCCAAGCTGTTTCTGGTCATGGTGTTTCGTCACAGCAATAGCAACCCTAACTAGGACAAATACCAGTCTGTTTTCAACTGTATTATAAATGCAAGTGTAAAACCACTAGTTATAACAAATTCTGCTTTCAGTCCATCATTCTTTCGGGTGACTATGAATAAAAACTAGCCCCTTCTTCATTACTGTGTCACTGGACCTAAAGCCACAGTGTCTAGGACAGAGCAGTTCCTAGTATGTTTCATTTACCTGCCTCCCACAAGAGCTAGCACAGCCTTTCATTATTAGATTAAATGTCACGGAAACATATCCTCCCAGCTTAAACAGCCAAGAGCTATTATTACTCTTTTCCTGAACAAGAGAAATTTGACCTCGTGTCCACAATCATCGTATCCCGCAGCGTAGCAGACTTAACATTGAATTTGTAACTAGATGGCTTTCAGGCATTTACTTGATAAAGAGAGCATCGTGCTGACCCGAGGCCTTAATAGAAAACCCAGGGAAAAGATGTAATAGAAAAGAAGGAAAACACATTTTCACTCTTGATTTTTCCAGAATTTGTCATTTGGCTAGAGTTGAGGAAATGGGTAGATACTAATAAACATCAGATGTTGCTGTGGTATTATCAGCTTCCAGATGTTAAATTTCCAGAGACATTATGCAATCTAATTAAGTTTGGTAACAGTAAAGACTGGAAATAGTCAAACTTTCAAGTGAAACCTTATCAAAGTTGCTAAAAGATTGTTTTATTTACTACTAAACTTATTTCTTGTTTTTAGTAGGGTGTTTTAGCTATAAACACTCAAAAAATAGATACTTGATGAATGAAAATTTCACCATCATTCCTCACCTTAACTACTTATAACTTTCAGAGATGATTATAGATAATTATTACAGAATCATTTTTAAATACACAACTTATTTCAGAAGAAATTATTAATATTTCAGAAGAAATTCTTAGTTTCAGAGTCTGAAGAAGACCTGATTATGAGGAATACATCAGTTACAAAGGGACACAGCATGCAGATACCATGAAAGGAAAAGTCATTAGCAATAATCCACAGTTTGCCTAATTGGGCAATCACTACATACAAGAAGCACAAATATCACAATCAGGTATGTAAATAAAATACAGCACTATTCTAATATTCTAAGAATGGAAATGAACAATGCTGCCGGTGCAAAATACAAATATCCAATAAATTCTTTGAAAAGTGTGAGCATATTTATGTAAATTTAACATGTAAATGCAAGGTAAAATGTTTGGAGATTGTATCTCACCCCATCAGAAGAGCTGCCAGCAAGGAAAAAAAAAAAAGGCTGGTGAGGATGCGAAAAAAACCTTTTCCATTGCAGGTATGGATGGAAACGGAGGCAGGCACTGCGGAAACTGTGGAGATGCTTCAAAGGGATTAAAAACTGACCTACTATGTACCTCACCTCTAACACTCTTGGGTGTGTGTCCAAAGGACTCTAAGTCAACACACCACATAGATAACCATTCATCCAGGTCCATTGCTTCATTCTTCACCATGGCCAGGGCTTTGAATGAACCTACCTTGAAAAGATACATTAAGTGCATGTATATATTTAGATCTAGATTCTATGTATGAAGGAAAACATGGAACACCTGTCCACCTTCTCCCATTGCTCTCTCTTGCCCCCCCCCAACTCTTCAGTCCATTTCTCTGCGCCAAGGAGTCTTTCTCATCCTTTCCTGTCTGGCTTCTGCATTTGATAGAAAACTTGTAATATTTGTCTCTCTAAGTCTTGCTTATTTTGCTTAATTTAATGATCTCTACTTTCAGACTCAATCTCATTCTTCTTTATAGGTAACCAAACTCCACGGTGGATGTGTAGCACATTTCATGTATGCATTCATCTGTTGATGGACATCTAGGCTGATTCCTCCCGTGATAGCTTATTGTGAAAGAGGCCACAATAACCATGGATATACAGATGTCCTTAGTTTTCTTCACCTATATACCCAGGAGGGGGATCACTGGGTTTTTCCTTCATTTTGTTTTGTTTCTTGAGGTTATTTCGGGGGGGGGTTGTTGTTTTGTTTTGTTTTTAAAGAGCCTGCATATTAATCTCCATCGCAGCTGCACTAATTTACATTTCCATTAGCAATGTATAGACGTCTTTTTTCCTCATATTCTTGACAGCCTTTGTTGTTATTTGATGGCATTATGGGATCACTGGAATGCAGTGAAATTTCAATGCAGTTTTGATTTGTACCTTATGATAAGGAATGGTTTTTCGTCATCTGCAACTGGTTAGCGTCATTTATTCAATGCATTTATTAACTGAATTGGTGTTTTTGTCTACTTCTTTGTATAGTCTAGATGTTAGGCCCCTTTTAAGTGTGATGGGCAATGATTTCCTCCATCTGTAGCTTATCTCTCTCAGTTACTTCCCTTGCTCTCCAGAATCTTTTTAGTTTCATGCAACACCATTTGTGGATGCCTGCTAATATTTCTTGAAATATGGCAGCCTGTCTCAGGAAGTCCTGGCCTGTGCACATGTCTCAAAATATTTCCCCTACTTTTACTCTAATACTGTCAGAGTTTCCAGTATTCCATTACACATGGAGATGGTTTTTATGCATCACAAAAGCTAAGTATCTAGTTACTTTCTTCTGCATGTGTATATCCACTTTTCCCAGCACCACTATTGAAGAAGCTATCTTTTCTCCAGTGTGTATCTTTTCCCACAGATGAGATGGCAGTAGTTGCCTGGGTTTGTTCCTGGATCTTCTATTCTTGGCTCTAGGTCCACACATTTGTTCCTGTGTGAATGTGGTGCTCTTTTGCTACAATTTTTCTGTGCAATAACTTGCGATTAGGTATGGTGATTTGCTCTTTTTGTTCACAGCTGATTTGGCTATCTGGGGCCTTTTACATTTCTACATGGACTTCAGTGCTCTTTCTTATGTGTCTGTAGAGAATATCATTGGAATTTAGATGGGGGTTACATTGACTCTGCAGATGACTTTGGTAATACAGCCATTTGCACATTATTAGTTCTAGTCTATGGCAATGGGAAGTCTTTCCATCTTCTAGAGTCTTCATTTTGCTGGGGTTCTTTTAATTTTTCATTTTTCATTATAGAAGTCTTTGAATGTGTACCCCTAATATTTGTTTTATATTATTGCGAATAAGATTGCTTTCTTGATTTCTTTCTCATCACTCTTAGTGCATGAAAAGCTGTTGGTATTTATATGTGGGCTTGTGTCCTGCTGCTTTTGTGTATGTGTGTTTATCAGATCTAATAGTTTCCCGGAAGAGTCCTTGGGGCCCTTTAGTTAGAGAGCAGTATCATCTTCACAAAGCATTGTTTTTCTACTCTCTTCTCATATTTTTGTGCATTTTATTTCTTTCTCTTGTCTTATTGCTCTTGCTGAAACATCAGACTTCATATCCAATAGGAGAAGAAATGGTGGACACCCTAATCATATTGCTGATTTTATTGGAAATGCTTTTAGTTTTTCTACATTTAATGTAATGTTGACTTTAGATTTACTGTATATACCTTTACTATGTTAACATATTTCTTTTATTTCCAGTTTTTATTTTTAGTGATTTTTATCATGAAGCTTTATCAAAACTTGCCATAGGCTTTTTCTGAACATTTTGAGACTATCATGTAATTTCTGTTTCTGAATCTATTGAAGTGTCCTATTACATTATTGAATATATTGAATTCTCCTGTATTCTGAAACTAAAATCATAGAGTGATCATTTTAATGTGCTGTTGAACCTATTTGCATGTATTTTATTGAGAATTTCTGTATCTATGTTCATAAAGGCAAGTCCCTGTAGTTTTGCTTTGGTGAGATAGCCAATAAAATTCTAAAACTTATGTGCTCTAACAAGACTCTCATAGCTAGTACTAGTAAAGAAGATAATTCAAATTAGCCTAGCACTCATAGGAGATAGATTAAAAATAAGACCAAAATAAGAAAAGTCAGACATTAAAGAAATAAGAATGGCTAAGCCAGGATAGAGATGTCTGAATCCAGGGGAGGTGGGGGGGATCGACAGTCTATGGTCCTCCCTAAGCTATGCCCTTGGGAAGGTTCTATTGTAAGAACCTGTGCTTTTCCAAGACAGTTTGACTTAGGGACTGAGTATGCTTTTTAGTTTAGGACACAACCACCCACTCCCAAAAGTTAAACAACATTTGCTTGTTGCTTATCACCTCAGATTTCCACCTTCTCTGGAGCTGAGTAGAATTTTAAATCAGAAGTTTCCAGTGTGATCAGATCCATAAACTTTCTGCTTCCATTTTTGGACTCAGAGTTCTTAATACTTGCAAATGAGACATTTAGAAACGCATACTGCAAACGCTCAAGAGGGTTTTGTTTTGTTTTATTTTGCTTTGCTTTCTTACCATTTCTAATAAGTGTTGGTCACAGTATTTGTCGAAGAACTAGAAAGTCAGTCACATTTCTCAAGTCATAAACATATCACACAATAATCATGAGTGCTTCTGCTTATTGTTTTCACAGTGGAAAATAATCAATTAAATTTTCTCCAGTAAATGTACTAAAGAGATGTGCGTACTCATAGCATCTTAGACACCAAACTCCTGATGTCTTATGTAACACCTTACTCTCATTTCTGATACTGTTAGCTTCTGTCCCAGGAACTATGCATTCCACACCGTAAGACCTACTTCTCTCTCTCATGGTAGCACAAAGCTCCAAGTCATCACTTAATGTCACCCGTTAAATACAACTGAGTCGCAGTTAAATGGAATTGCAATGAGGCTAAGAGTGAGGAAACCCCAAGCTGTTCCAGAGAGCACCACCACCCTCCCCTCACCTACCCATTCTGCAAATGTCACTGGTTAAGGACTTTTACAAAAAGCCAAATACAAAAGAGTGATTGGTTATTCAATATGACATTGATGACAGACTCAGTCTTCAACCAGTCTTTGTGAGCTCTCTAGACCTCAGGAAACTGGAGCTACGGCTCCATCTTCTAACCATGCCTTGACCTTTTTGGCTATCAGCCCCTAGCTGCTGGCTTCATGAGGTCCTAGCCACTCACAACCTCATTAGCATATGAAGGACATCTGTAGTTCCCTTCCAGAGACTGGAAGAGGTTTATGGGGTATCTCCCAGGAAGCAACAGGAGGTGTTTGTGAATTTCAAAGACACAGTATTATACTTTATTTATTTTTGCAAAGCACACTGGATAGACAGGAAAAATCTGAAAACACACTTCTTTATGTTACCCTTATATGTTATATAAGCTATTAAACTTTTTCATAACCCATATGATTACAGCTTTTTTCTCTCTGAAGATTCCAGTATTCAATATTAATCAGAGATAAATCTGACACAGAAATTATTTTAGTGACTTCAAGCATCAAGTTTAGATGTCAAATTGGTATGTCAAAACCACTTAGCCAAGCATTTTCTTTCTGAAACAAATTGAAAGTAGAAAAAGAAAAAAAAACATGGAAATTCTGTCTTGACTAATACGAATAAGTACTATTAAATCCCACTCCAACATGAATAAAAAGAAGGGTTCCATATATACGCATAAAAGAAGAAAATCACTTTTCACAATCTCAGTGGGAGAAATGAAAGTAAAAAGCAACACCCTTGGTGTAGAACTTCAATAAGAGAGCATGTAGAGAGGTTGCTGTAGTTTCTGCTACCATGTCTAAAGACAGGAAGTCAAATGATGGAACACACAGGCACCTTCACTGTAATTACTACATCAAGATCGAGAAGAGACTGTGTGTCTTAGTTAGAGCTTTTATTGCTGAGAAGAAACACCATGACCACAGCAATGCTTATAACGAAAACATTTAATTGGGTGGCTCACTGACAGTTTCAGAGGTTCAGTCCATTATCATCATGGTGGGGAGCATGGCACCATGTAGGCAGACATGGTTTTGGAGCTGAGAGTCCTACAGTTTGATCAGAGGCAACAGGAAGTAGACTGAGTGGCACACTGACTGAAGCTTGAGCAAAAGAAAGACCTCATAGCTTGCCTTACAGTGACAATGTAGCCCCAGTAGGAAGAGGAACAAGTAATGTGGTCCAGTTGATCCCCAAATTTTATCGTCAGGACACTGACATGAATAATACTTTAAATAGAGAACAAGATGGCGTGAGGTTTAACTTCAGATAGAGAGCAAGACAGGTGAATAACTAAGCAGTTCTTATCAAGGTGTGGATCCTCCCTCCCTCATCATTTATTTACTCATCATTATCTCAGCACTCCTTAGTCCTGTGAATGGGTCTGGAAAGTTATGAGAACTGCAGGAAATCCCTCCTGCAGTCACTTCCCTTACCTGTCATCACCCTTCAGTCTTCTCCTAACCTGAGATCCTGACATATCCAATTCTTTCCAGTCCATTGTCTCCAAAGTCTAACAAGGAGAGCAATGTAAGTATCTCTCTTTAGAATATCTTCACCCCTTCTAGGATAGTTACAATTTCAGGAACTTTTGGCTAGTATGCTGATTATCAAAATTAAATGTAATGCTGGGAAAGGCTTTTAAAATCCCCTCATCTGGCTAAAGACTGGATCGACTGAAAAAAAAATAATTTCCTTTATTTCACCCTCTCAATTTTCATTGTCTAAATTCATATCTGCAAGACGGAAGACTAAAGAATATAACCACACCTGGAAAGATCTTATCACAATGGCCTTCAAGGTGACCTAAAATGGAGGGCTATTACACAGTAACAAGTTTTGGTCGAACTCAAAATCCTGAACAAAGCAGCAAAGAGCATTCCTGGTGAGGTGGAAAGGGTCAGGAAGGAACTTTTCAGCTATATATTGTTCCTCGCTTAACTGTAATTTGGGGGACAAGACATTATGACCCGAATGGGGTATATTTATATAGCCCCAATATAGTTATTGCTCATCAAATGTTCCAACAAAAATTATTGCCCAATTAAGGGCTGAGCAAAAAGAGTTGAGGGAAGGATTGATCCTATGATACCTAGCAAAAGGCCTCCCAAGGCAGGATTAGGGTATTTTTAGGAGAGGTCACTGAAAAGCCTGCACTACACGCAGACCCAATTATTTAGAAAATTGACGAGCCTATATGGGTAAATCAGCAGCCTCTGACTGAAGAAATATTACAAGCTGCCCAGCGGTTAGTTCAGGAACAGCTGAATAATAGGCACATTCATTACACCCTCCAATTCCGCTTGGAATTCTCCTGTTTTTATGATTAAAAAGAAATCAGGAAAATGGAGATTAAAACAAGATTTAAGAGAGGTTAATGGGACCATGTAACTAATGGGAGCTTTACAGCCTTGGGTTGACTTCTCCTACAGCCATACTAAAAGATATCTTTAAGATTATTTTAGATTTAAAGGATTATTTTGATGCCATCCCTTTGGCATCACAAGATTATAAAATATTTTCATTTAGTATTCCGTAAGTCAATCTCAAAGAGTCATTGAGAAGATATCATTAGAATGTCTTGCCCTGGGTATGGCAAACAGTGCTATGTTGTGCCAGAAATTTGTGGCTCAGGCTTTACAAAATGTTAGAGATCAATCTCCACAAGTTTATATTATCCATTAAAAGGATGATATCTTGCTTGCCCATAAAAATGAAGGCATTTTGCTTGCAACATATGGACAGCTTCATCAGAGCCTTGCCTATGCAGGGTTAGAAATAGCTCCAGAGAAAGTGCAAAGGCAGTCACCTTTCCAGTATTTAGGACATATGCTGTGTCCAAAAATAAATTAAACCTCAGAAATTGGAAATTAGGAAAGATAGCTAACAAACTCTGAATGACTTTAAGAAGTTGTTACGAGATATTCAGTGGCTATGATCCTATTTAAAATTCCCTACGGGAGACCTCGAGCCCCTCAGTGAGATTATTAAGAGGAGTAATAATCCCAGTTCCTCCAGATGCTGCTACTAGAGTAGGTACTAGAGCAGGTGGAATATGCAATACAGAATCAGCAGGTACGTTATATTAATTATGATCAACCTTGGTAAGGATGTATTTTGCCAACAAAATTTACTCCCATAGCAGTATTATGGCAAAATGGTACTCTTTTATGCCTATACCTCCCTATTTTGCCCTCAAGGTACTAGATCCTTATTGTGAATCAGTAGCTTGGTTAGTACAGAAAAACTGGATGGAATATAGGCAATACTTTGGAAGAGAACCTATTGTGATCAATGATCCTTATACTAAGCAACCAGTTGATTGGTTATTTCAAAATACTGATCCTTGGGCAATTGTGTTTGCTCAATTTATAGGCGAAATTGATGAGCTTTTCCTAGCTGATTGACTGCTGCATTCTTTTATTTTCCTAAAATTGTAACGGAAGATCCCTTAAAGGATGTTGTGTTAATTTTTACAGATGGTTCTTCCAGTGGAAGAGCAGTATGTGTTGTTGATGGTAAAGGATATATAAGGCAAACAGGTCTGGCCTCAGCTCAGATAGTTGAGCTGCTAGCTGTTGTTGTAATATTCCAGCTTTTTGCAAATGATGCATTTATGTACTGATAGTCATTACATTTTTAAAGCTTTTCAGGTCCCCTGCATTGGAACTAATAATAGTCAAGTTAAAATACTATTACAGAAAGTTCAAGATGCTTTTTCTCAAAGAAAATTGCCATGCTTTGTAGGTCATATTAGAACACAGTCAAATCTTCCTGGCCCATTAGCTGAAGGTAATGCTTTAGCTAGTAAATTTACTCAGTTGATCACTTTATCTCAAGTTGAGCTTCCTCAGTGATCACATGCTTTACATCATCAAAATAGTGAAAGTTTCAGAAAACAGTTTGGATTAATAAGAGAAACTGCCTGTCAGATTGTTAAGCAATGTGTTATATGCTCACAATATTTATCTGTACCTCATTTGGGAGTAAAACCTTGAGGCCTGCTTCCTAATCATTTACAGCAAATGGATCTTACTAATATCACAGAACTTGGTAAATTAAGGAATGCACATATGACAATTGATGCATATTCAGGTTTCTTGATAACCATTGGACAGATTGGAGAAACCACTAAGCTTGTGATAACTCATTGCTTGAAGTGTTTTTCATATACTGCAATTCCTAAAATTATAAAAACAGATAATGGACCTGGATATATTAGCAAAGCACTTCAGCAATTTTGTTGCCAGGGAAATATTGAGCATGAAACAGGTATTCCTTATAATCCTCAAGGACAAAAAGTTATGCAGCATGCCCATGGCTCCTTGAAAACACAACTTCAAAAGATAAAAATGGGGGAATTATACCCTCAGTCGCCATATAATGCCTTAAATCATGTGCTTTTCATTCTAAATTTCTTGAATGTAGATGCCTGTGAGCAATCTTCTGCAGATAAATTTGCATGATGACACCAGAGCAACCTTTGCTAAAGCAAAATGGAAAAACCATTGCACTGGATTTTGGAAAGGACCCAACCCTGTTTTAATATGGGGTTGGGGGCATGCTTGTGTTTTTTTCACAGAAAAACAAAGCTTGTTGGCTTCTGGAACATCTGGTTTGGCATGTGCAGCAGAAAAATGCCAGTCCTGATGACACAGTAACTGAGACCTTCCCAGAAGAGTTGGAGTGAGATTGCTGAACCTGTTACCCCCCTGATGTAATCATGCTGCAGTCTGAGAAAGGAAGGAAGCTAACGATGATGGTTGGTGGTGTCCAGCTTCTTGGTGGACGTACAACACAAATTTCCAAACCGTAGTGAGTCTTATTTACTTTGGAGCTGGTCCAAGAACACTGAATGTCTGACCATGTATCTACACCATATCTTGTGGCACATAAGTTAACTCTGCCAGTAAGGTGTTCAATCTGTTGTTGAAATAAAGGACCTGAGAACTGGGGCATCATAAATGTCCTTCTGGGAGAAAGAGAATTGTTAAGGCACCAGAACACTATTTTGCAGGCAATTTGTGACTGAAGTCCCTCTTCAGAAAATGAGGAGGAATGGCAAACTTAGACGTAGCAATAAGTTCAAAAGTTAACATAGCAATAGGAGAGGAAAAAGACTCATCGCTCACCCATCACAGAAATATTTTCTTATGTATGGATTAGAATGAAATTATAATAATTATAATTTGACAAATTGTGTGTTTATTGTTAATCATCATGTTAGAATTATGGACTGACCTGTTTAATGTTTATAACTACTTTGGTTCATTATGGAAATGTTACTGGTTAGTAAAAGGTTAGAACTTATCTGAGAAAAATTTAACATGATGCCAATGATTCCTTAGATTTGATATGTTTAATAACACAAATTTGGATTTTGATGCATCCTAGATTAATTTTAAAAGACCATTCCATCTTGATCATCCTCTGGTCCTTAATTAGGAGATATTGTAGCCATAGGAGCATCTGCTTGCTAATGATTATCTAGTTATTTGTGAACTCTCTTGATGGAAACTTGGCTCAGAGGCACACAGTGTCTTGCTATGCACCCTCCCTTAATCTTATATTAACAAAGGCTGGCTGGTAGTCAATGGTAGGTAAGATCTTTTTTCCCTCCAGGAAATCTAAAACAGGGCATGCATGACAGAATGTGTGGCCTGATGATGGGTAAGTCTAGAAGGTGGAAGAAGACAATGTAAGCCAGGAAGAGTCATCAATGGAGTAGCAGAAACACAGGCTTTAATAAATAAAAAAGGGGGAAATATGTCAGGCCCCATGGATGTGACTAAAGGTCAGAGAGTTCTTGCCAATTCTTCTCCTTTAAGGTTATTTTTTTAAACCAAAATATTTATTTGAGAGATTATTTTTGTTGTGGAAAACAAACAATTAGATAATATAGCTAAAAATAGAATAGAATCATAATGAAAGAGATTAAACACTTGAAAGTCTTTTATGTAGTGAAGAGGTGAGCAGGCCTGCTTTTCGTCCAGCCCAGCTCCCGCACGG
>LOEQ01006231.1:67340-77741 GCA_001685075.1 Bramus lutescens | reverse complement strand
TGGACTTCCCACAGGGCAGGGAACTCTGATTGCTCTTTGGACTGGAGAGGGAGGAGGAAGGGGATTGGGCGCGGGGGAGGGAATTGGGAGGAGGGGAGAAAGTGGAAATTTTTAATACAAAAAACCAAAAAAAAACCACAAAAAGAGAAAATATTATCTCTAATTTACCTTCTAAGAGAATTGAAAATGGTCATATTTACTCTTTGTTTCCTGATTTTTTTTTGGTTGTGTTTTATAAACCTCCATTGATTATGGTGGTTTTCACATTGCAAAACTTCTCTTTAAAGAATTATACTTATCACAGAGTCTCATTTAAAATAGAGTGAGTCCCAGACAATTTTTGTACATAAATTGTTATTTCAAACTTCCAAGGAGCAGATAAGTCCCACGGTATTTAAATATTTCACAGTAAACAAGTTTAAGAAACCACCACAGGTAATTTTTGGTTTTGTTTGTATGATGTGTGGGCGAGCATGCTGGAGAAACCCCGGGATTCTCTGAATGCTAGACAAGCAATTTACTGATGACCTATAGCCCTGTCTCTCTTTCATACTTATTTATTTTGAGAAAGACTCATGTTAAGTTGCCGAAACTGGCCTTAACCTCACTCCGTAGCCCAGGTGCTCTTGAACTTGTGATTCTCCTGCCTCAGACATTCAAATATTGTGATTACAGGCGTACGCTACTAGGTCCAGGTACCATCTATTTTTTCTTTCATTTTTCCAGATAATTACATTTTTAAAATCATTTTTGAAGTTAGCATGGAAAGTGACGATCTTCAGGATGACATCATACATATAGGATGCTGCAACCTTTTCCTTCTCATCTCCGCCTACTGCCCTCCAGCATCACTCTTGGTCTCCTGCCCCTTTCTGGTCCTCTTCCTCCCCATACATCATCTTCTATTCTGCAGTCATGTCACATGAAGTCTATTTCTTTCTCTTCCCTCCACACCTTATACCAGTGTTTGAATTTCATTCTTTGAGACTGTCATATATGTATGTGTATACAAAGTAATTTCATAATATCAACCTCCATGCCGGTCCAACTCGCCACAGACCACTCCCCTGCTAGCCCCTTCTCCCACCTTCATGTCCTCTTTTCATAGCCCACTGAGTCCAGTCAGTGCTGTGCTTTCGTGCATGGATGTAGGCTCATACCCTGGAGAATGGGTACCCTAATTGGGGTCCCTTCTCTCAAGAAAATGGAACTCTCCATACTCCAGCAGCACCCAACTGCCAAAGCTCCAAAGCTAGGGGTGGGACTTCCCGAGTCCGTCCCCTATCTATGTTGGATTTTGACTGACTTGACCTTATGTAGGTTTTTGTTTGTTTGTTTGTATTTTCGTTTTTCGAAACAGGGTTTCTCTGTGTAGCCCTGGCTATCCTGGAACTCACTCTGTAGAACAGGCTGACTTTAAACTCCGAGAGCCACCTGCGTCTGCCTCCAGAGTGCTGAGTTTAAGGGTGTGTGTCACTACCGCCCGATGATTTTGTGTAGATTTTGTGCAGGCAACCACGTTACTATGCCTAGAAGACACTGCTTTTGCAGCCATCCTGACTTTTAGCCTTTAGAGTCTTTACACTCCCTGATCTGTAATATTCCATGTGGGGATGGGCATCTGTGATATAGATGTCTCATTTAGGGTCAAACACTCCACAGTAATGCAATTCTCTGCACTCTGATCAGCTTTGGGCATATGTATTAATTACTATCTGCAGCAAAAAAAATTTTTTCTGTTGATGTTTGAGAGGTGTACTAATCTATGGGTAGACAGATAGATAAGTATTTGGAAGGTAGTTTGATATTATCTCTGTTTAGCAAAATCATAGTAATACGTTCTCCCATAGGGTCTATGACCTTCCCAGTCCTACATGGCCGGGTTTATATTACCAGACACAATTTCTGTTCCATAAAGTGTGCCTTAAATCCGATCATAAAGTGGTTGGTCATCCCATATCACTGATGCAATCATTGCTGTTGCATCAGTGTACATATCTTGTTAGATTAGTTATTACTGTAGTTTACAGGATTGACAGTTGGCTAACACTGTTGATGACTTTTCTCTCTCAGCAGCCTACGTAATACCATCTGGAGCTATGAACACTACTCAATAAAGAAGAAGTTTCTAGGTCAGTCAATGCAAGCTTTGATTTCTCCATTTGCTTGTGCCCAAGTATGTGAAGTCTTCAGTAACAGGGTCTTGCTATCTTGTTCTGGTTGGTAACCAAGGGCAATAGCAATAATCTATGGTTTTTGTTTTGGGAGTCAGCAACAACATCACACACCTGGAACTGCACTTTTTGCTTGATAATCTATGGCACGAAGGAGAAACATTATTTCTCCATGTATAGGGCAGCTCCGTTTAAACTCTTTATAGATGTATGTGTGTGTTTCCATATAGCTTTTTGGAACATAATCAGTGTTAATTATCCTTCCTTCATTCCATCCATCCTAGTTTTTTAAATTATTTTTTAAGACTGGGAATATCACTCAGTGGCAGAGTATTTGTCTAGTATGTATAAAGTCCTAAATTTAATCCCCAGTACCATATATGAATATTATATGTGTGTGTATTTATATACATATTCATGCATAGATACTTTTCTATATTTTAGATAATTTATAGATATACATTTCTACTTAACAGCGGAATAGATAAGCAAAGTGTGACATAGGCAAACAGCAAAATGTTATTGGAATATTGGTTCCTTCAAACTGAAATCATCCAAAAAATTATAACTTCAGAAAGGACAGTTAGTGCCTCTTACTTTTAAATTGCTTAATTACAAGGTATTATTCATCATTCATTATTTGTGTGCTTGTGTGCATGATGCATGCTTTAGTGTGTGCCACAGCATGTCTGTGCAGGTCTGAGGAGAGCTGTTGGCAGTCAGTTTTTTCCTTCTATCTTGTGGAGGCAAGGGCCTCTTTTGCTTTCGTGGCTTCACTCTAGGCTAGCTGGCCCATGAGTTCCCAGGTGGCCCCCTCCCATATTATTGACATGCTGGAATTGCAGGAACGCACCATCTCATTTGGTTTTGTACATGGGTTCCAGGTATTGAACTTAAGATATCAGTCTTGCACAGAAAGTATTTTTACCCTCTGAGTTATCTCTCTGGCCCTGGGCCTGTCTTTTCTTATAGGCAGCAGGCCATTAAGACTCTTTTTGGAGAAGAGTCCTCCCCTAAGGTGAGAAAATGGCCTTGCTCACCAGTGTATGGACATTGGGGTTATAAGAAGCAGAAACAGATGGACTCATTTGGTCCAGTATCTCTTTGTCTTCCATTAGTTTTTTAAACATATTTACATATTTCTTAGTGACATCTGTAGAATTTCCATTTGCCCTGTCATTCCTTCACAAATTGATGCTCCTTGTCTGAACAGAGCAGACATATTTTGCTTTGGTCATATCTTTATTCTCTTTTGAAGATTCCTATCTGTAAATCGAGGAATGCATGTACACTTCCCTCTTTCCTCAGTCTTGTAGTAACTTGGTTCCTAAGTCTAGCTGGGGTCAGTCAGATAGCTTCTGAGGGGGTAGATATCTCTTTCCCACCCCTATACTATGAGTCAGACAAAACTTGAGAATTTGGGGCTAAATAAAATGAGGTAGATATAAAAAGACAAACACTGTGATTTCACTTCCATGAGGTTCCCATAGTATTGAAACCCGCAGAGATAGAAAGTAGAATTCTGCTTACCATGACCGGGGGAGGGATAGTGGGGAACAGCTGTAATGGATATGGAAGCCGAGCATGGTGACATGGCTTGTAGTCCCAGTTAGTCTGGAAGCTGAGGCAGAGGGATCACATGAGATCACAAGAGATCAGTGCAGGGACAGCTTGGATAAGAACCCCATCCCCAACAACAACAAAGTGGGTATGGAGGTTGAGTTTGGAAAGATGAGAAAGTTCTAGAGATGGATGGTGGCAATGGTTGCAAAACAACGTGAAAGAGCTGGTAGGACGCCATTGAACTGCAACTTGAAGATAGTTAAAACGCACAGGGCGATAATGAAGTGGTGTGATTGTACAGCATGGGTTCAACCCCCAGTACCACAAAACCACAACACACACACATATACACACATAAACACATGCATATACACGTATATACACACATACAAACATATACAAACATTCACACACACATACACACACACATACACACACAGAAAGGGAATTCATTCATCCATGATGAAGAATGAAATTCTAATGCTTACAGACAATAAAATGGACAAGCTGCAAATCATATTAATCAATATAAGTCACATACAAATATTGCATGTTTGTTTTGTATCTGTGGATCCTATATTTTATATGTCAATAAACATATAATCACATATAAAATCATATCTGATATGAGAGTAGAAGGGAGACAATTTGGAAAAAGGAAGGCACCCATGAGAAGAGCAGGGAGGGAGAAAAGAAAGGGAATGGGGTGTCTATATGGTCAAAGCAATGATATACACGAATGAAAATGTCTTTAGGAAGTCCATCACTGTGTACAATGAATATATACTAATAACATTAGTAACTGTATCATTCCCCAGCAATGCAAAACAAAAATACAAAAAACAAAAGAGACAAAAGCCAAAGTTTGCTGTTTTCCTCCTTTCATGCATTTCTTCCTGTCCCTTGAGGTAATAATTCTTGTCACTTTTTTTGTTTATTTCAGCTGTATCTAGATATTTGCTATGGTACCCAATGCTGTGATGAAGATCACTCGAAGATAACCTTGTACAGTCCATATCATCTGAAGTGCACTGCTGTGGCAGAAGCTACATGCCTTTTATTTTGCTGGTTAGGTTCAAATTAATTAGTAATTGCTTTTTAGTCATATAGCTCAAATTATCAAATTCAAAAGATTATACACGAAAACCTGCCTCATATCCCCCCTCCCCAAATCAACTCTCCTTTCTCAAAAGCAGTCACTTATCCTTTCTAAGATATATTCGAGTCGTTCACCGTTTATTTATAACCATAGAAAAACAAATCATGGTGGCTTATGCAGTTTCAATTTGATGGCTATTGCCAATTGGCCCGCCAGAGCCGAGCTAACTGTGCTATCAACAGTGGATTTGCACCAGGTCTGAACAGGCCTCGAGCACAGCATGTTACCATGCTTTACTTCTTTGCTCATCTGACTGGTAAACATACTTTCTCATTTCATTTGTGTTTATTTCATCTGTATTGTATTTTTAGGAACAAAACAATGTTTACTTGCGCCAAGAGAGCGCCCCTGCTTCCCACAGCATCCTCTCTTGTACTATCTCCGCCACCATCTGGCTAGACCGAATAGGGAGACATTCTGTTCTTTTACTCCTTCCTGCAGGCTCTGGTCTGTGCTTCCCTCAATCACTCCAGTGACCATGCTGCCTTCTATTTCTCAGTCTGTTTCCTCCACGGTGGTGAGTGCCAAGACTGCAGCTTTTATCTTTCTAAGCTATTGTTTGTCACTGTGTTCTTCAGTAAATACTGAATGAATGGTTGAATGGGCAGCTAGCAATTTCAGACTAAGGTCACTGAAAGGCAGCCATTCTGTGTGAATGATTGAAATCTCTCTATTATGTCATTATCTCATAAGAATGAATTATATCAAATTCACTGTGAAAGGATGGGCTCTTCGATAATAGTGTTGGGCTCATTGTTAACTACCACATTTGGGGGAAAAATCTGTGTCCCTACCTGAAACCCAAATAACCCAGGTAGATATATTAAGTATAGCTGAAGATAAAGAGAAAGCATAAAAATAAGAAATACTCATGAATATGGATCTCTCTATATATATCACGTCAGGATGGGGAAACCTTCAAAACAAAAACATTAAAACTGATAAATTTCATTACAATTTAAAAAATTAGCATACCAAGACAAAAACAAATCTGGACGGCTAATAATGTATGACAAAACTAGCTTTTAAAACAGCCAAAGGAAAACCTGCCAGAGTCATCAAAACAGAGGAACAAGGAAGCTTAACTGTCAGAAAACAGGACTTTGATGCCAGGCTACAAAGTAAGTTCTAGGGTAATCTGGGCTACAGAATGAGACCGGCGCTCAAAAAAAGGAAGATAGAAAAATTAAGACTAGACTAGACAACAAATACATACCCCTGTAGCAATCAGACAGACACGCCAACAACTAAAGACTATTCGATTTCACTGGGAATCAAGGAAGGTCAGCTTATACTATTTTCACCCACAATTTAGCCAAGGTGATAACTACATGGAAGTAAAAATTGGTATCATCTTTCTCGAGGGCATTTTCCCAGTAGTATTAAAAGTCTTTCCTTTTGATCTAGATCATTTTGAGAACTAACCAAAAGGAAATAATCAGTATATANTACTACAAGGACATTACAGTGGTATATTTATAGTAGTGAGAAATTGAAAGCAATCTAAATGTCCTACAACAGAATTGGATAATAAGTAATGCTGCGTTCACAGGCAAGAATGTAGGCATTAAAAGCATCATATTGGGACTTGCAAGATGGCTTAGGAGTTAAGGGCACCTGCCACCAAGCCTGATGACAGGAGTTCAACACCCAAGACCCACATGGTCGAAGGAGAGAGCAGACTTCTGCAAATGTGCTGGAGTAACCATGTACACACACAGGCACAAGCACACAAAATAAGAATTTAACAGCATTTTAAGAACCATCATATTGAAAACTATTTCAGGATACAAGGGAATGTTTTTTTTAAAAGAAAGCAATGACAGAGCAGTGCCAATTTTGCTTTGTAAACATGAGTGAATTTATTATGTATTTTTATAGAAAAAGACTTGGAAGGAATATACTCTGGATTGAAGAGTCTCTGCAAGCAGGCTATCCTGTTCTCAGGCAAGCTCCAGTGGAAGCTGTGGTGGCAATGGCTGGAAAGACGACCTTGTGAGGGGTCTTGTCTGCATGGAAGGATCTGTGGGAAAAGGTCAAACGGTTTCAAAATGCCACTAGAGACAAAATTAAGGGGTGACTACTGCCAAAACTGATACTGTCATTTCTTAGTCACCTATATAGAGATGAAAACTAACTAGCACCTGTTCGACAATTTCTATGTATATTTACTTAATGCTTCTAACAGCCTCAAGAGGTATTAATCATGCCATGCTATCTAGGAGGAAACATGTCAAGGAAGATTAGATAGCTTATCTAAGATCACAAAACTAGAAACTGGGTTGGTGAGTTAGACTTCAAACCTGAAAACATGTCTGCCTTCTGAACCTAAGTATGCATCCAGTTAGTAAGGCAAGAAGAAAGAAGGCACCATGATGTGCCAAAAGAACACAGGAAGTAAGTCAGCAAACAAATTACTTTTGGAATTGGTTCCCTTTGAGACTAGTGTCCCATGACTATTGCATACACGAAACTGCTCACAATAGTTTCGGTTATAGGAAAAGAACAGGGTACAAATACCTCATGTCCTTCTAGTTTACACAGTAAGGATTCTTGGTTTGTGTCCTGAGCATGATTAGAATCTGGCCTCAGTTACTACTTCCCACTCATTCCTGCCATAGGCAGACATGGTGGCAGTGGGTGGCAAATCAAGTCAGATATTAAGGGTTCTCAAGAAGGAGCAGTTATTTCTCTTGTATTCAGGAACAAACCACAAAATGAGAATCTATCATCTTTGGTGACACCTGTTGTAGAATTTCTTGGGTGAAGGCTGGGCATGGTGGCACATGTCTGTCATTCCATCACTAGAGGGACTGACAGGAGGATCTCAAGTTTGAGCTCGGCCTGGCTACCTAATGAATTTCAGGTTCCCCTGGGATACTCAAGGAGATCATGTCTTAAAAAGAAAGAAATAGCCTGGGGTCATGGTGACATCCAGACCTGGCTTCTGTCAAGGACCATGTCTGGATCTGTGGTCCTACTGCAGCCTGGATTTGTGCTGAAGTCCGAGGCCCATGTTACCACCAAAGGTCATCTGGAAGCCCAGGGCTGGGGCTGAAACCTGTGGCTTGTTAGTGTCCATGAGCGTGCTGTGGTTAGAGCCATCCTGATCTGAGTAGCTAGTGCTTCTACCTGGAGCCAGGAGGTCATCCAGGCCCAAGCTGCTGCCAAGGGCCATGTCTGTGTCCATGGTCCTTCTCTGGCTGGGGTCTGTGTTGATGTCTGTGGTCTATGTCTCTTCAGGGGACCATAGGAACCATGCTTGATGATATTGGGGCCATCTTGAGTCAGCTCTGCCCTTCACTGTCCCCGGGAAAGCTGACCCTGTTCCTTGCTGGGCACTGTAGCAAGAGAGCTGGCACGGCCGTCATCAGAGAGCTGCCCCTACCCAGCATTCGGGAGATGTGGCTTCAACCCTCACCTTGAAGAACTGACCCTGATGGCATGGGCTTAGGGGAGCTGGCTCCACCCTTTTACCTGAGGCAGGCAGGCAGCCCCAGTGGCCCGGACTGAGCAGCTCAGCTACCACCCAGGCCCACAGCCAGGCCTTGGGTTGGCCTACCCTACCATCTACCCCCTCCAGGACCTGCTGGAACTCATTAATGGTCTGATCCTGTGGAAAGATACCCAGAGGATCTCCATGACTTGGGAGGGGTCTCGGTGAGGATCCTCTTGGTGAGGATCCAGTGATGATGGTGTACCAGAAACCGGAGACTTTAAACCAGACCAATGACTCATTGTAATAAACATTTGCTAGTAAAGCTGATTGGATAAAAAGGTATGCTGTGTGACACACCACAGCTCCCAATGCCACCAGGACAAATGAAGAGGTGTTAGAGAGGTGAGAAAGATGGAGGAGCAAAGAGGTTTTTTGTTTGTTTGTTTGTTTTGTTTTTACTTGCTTTTTCATTTACTTCTTTTATTTAGATTAAAAAAATTTTCTTTTAGGGGAGGCACTACCAGGATGGGGGGAGGATATGGGGGGACTGGGAGAATTGGATTAGGGGAAGCAGAATTAGGATGCATGATGTAACATTCCCAAAGAATCAATAAAGAAATTATGTTATTTTTTTTTAAAGAAGGAACTAGCACTCTTCTTTGCCACCACACTGCAGTGCCTTTTTCGTTGACCTGTGTCCTCTTCCGCAGTTAGCGCCGTGCTGGCGTGCCTCTCTCCCAGCCAGGCTCTCCTCCTGCAAAAGTGTCCAACCCTCAGACTCTGGCCGCAGTTAATGTGTTGATAGCCCCAGATCCCCTTGCCTAGCAAGCACCTACTTCCTCCTCTAACCAGGTAGTCCCGTCCCCCTTAAAAGTCAGGTATTCCCTCTTCATCCTAGGCCAGTTTGTAGCCTGTCCTAACTAGGCACCTTTCAGCCCGCCTTTCACCTACCCGTCCCTCAACCCTTAGCTTACTTAGGCTTGCTCCTTTCCTCACTCACTCAGCCCTTATTTAGTGATTTTGTCTTCATCTTTTTATGCCCCCTTTCCACAGCCAAGCTCCTGTCCTAAGCCCATTCTCAACCTGGTCTCCCTTTCTGCTAGGCATATACCCTCTTATACCCCTTCCATTACCAGGCTCCATTCCTCGGCCCTTGTATGGTAACCCAACTAAAGCCCTGCAACAGTTTTCACTCGTCCACGGCCCGTGTTCCAGAGACAAGTAGGCCGTGTAGCAGGTTTTCAGCAGCTCAGAACTATTTTCTATGCCTTTAGGGCTCACTAATCACATCCCCCTAGCTACGTGTGAAAACAGCTTCCCACTGCCAGGACTTGCTCTTCTCTCCTAGGTAAACACAGAGATCTGCCTTCCTGCAGTTATATTTATTAGCAGGCATTTGGTCAGTGTTTAGGGTCCAGGCAAAAGCATCCCACTTAAGATATTCACAGATATCCAAGGACATAGAATTACTACTTGCCCAAGCTGCTGAGATAGATAGAAGAATAAACATGCCCTGGTTTTTACCTCACTTAAAAGATTCCTAACTCCTGATGCTCACTTCACCTCAGTTTGCGGATAATTTTAGTTCAGGAAACTTAGTGATTGTGTTTTACTCTCAAGGACAGCAGAAGAGATAATTAACCGCAACCCAGAGAGAGACCCGCAACACCCACGATCAGAACAGCTGATACGAGCATATCCCAGAACTGAAAATTTAGAGGCTTGGGCCTCCTCTTTGTTTATACCGCCTAGAGCAATAAATGTAAACTTCATACCTAGACCTGTAGAAATTGCAGTGTCTGGTGAATGTGCAAATCAGATCAGGAACCGTTAGCTTCCCCCTGACAGTTTACATAGGTTGCCTGGTTGCCCGGTGTCTTCTATGCATGCTGGGAAAAAAGAAGCAGCACGTTGATTTAAACAATCCATGCCCTATTCATAATTTTACTGAAAATAAACCTTTTTAGCTCTTTCTAACTGCCTAAAAATGTGGCGTTCTCCATTAAGGAGTTCACCAGATGTGCACTAGCCATTTCCACCTTAGAGCTGTTAGAGCTGACAGCCAC
>LOEQ01006231.1:26206-38469 GCA_001685075.1 Bramus lutescens | reverse complement strand
CTCTTACAGTCTGGCCTTATGCACAGCTGCTATTACCAGAATGCTTATGGCCACTTAGGCAAAGTTTAAGGCGCTTACTCTTGGGATATGCAAACGTGAGGCTGAACTTGAATGTGGCTAAGGGTGGGTGTCTCTTTAAATGTGTATTCTAGGAGCCTTGTTTATTTACTTCCAGCCCTGCCCATGCTCAGTTTCCTCTTCTGTTGACCCTTTTCCACCGTGGATTCATTGACTTCTCCCTCATTTTGATGCAGCATGCCATCTAGTAGTATTCAGGAGAAAGGGCTTGGGAGACAAATTATCTAAGACCATATATCTGAAATTGGCTGTCCTCTCCTTTGAGCAACCATTTCGCTGCATCTAGAATATTTCAGCTCTAGGTAATATAAGTACAGAAGTTCTCCAAATGACAGTAAGTTGTAAATACTACAAATCATGAATACATTAGCCAGGCACAGCATCTTACAACTTTGGAAGCTGAAGCAGGAGGATTGCTATGAGTTGAGGCCAGCCTGGGCTGTCATACTGTATTGCGAGACTGTCTCAGACCAACCAACCGACAAGAAACATTTGATACACCTACTGTGTCAAACTCCACAGCTTAGTAACACAGCACATTGCCCCATGCTGGTTGTATATCATGGTACTGTGACTGACTTGAAGCTATGGCTTGTTGCTGCTGGCCACCATACAACAGAATGGTACCATATATTGCTAGCCCAGGAAAAGAGAAAAATTCAGTTTTTGCTGGGTTCCTGCTGTTTTTCCACTGCCATAAGGTACAAAACATTGTAAGTTAAACTGTTATAAGTTGAGACCCACCTGTATCTAAGTCCGAATACTTTTTTATTCTTTTCTATACAGTACATCCTGACCACCGTTATCCCTCCCTCCACTCCTCTCAGTCCTCTTCCTGCACCTCCTGTCCCCCCCAGATCCATGCTTCCATTTCCTTTCAGAAAAGAGCAGGCTTCCCAGGGACATCAACCAAAGATGACTTAACAAGTTATGATAAGAATGGGCACCATCAAGGCTGGAGGTGGTAACCCAGTATGAGGAAGAGTCCCAAAAGCAGGCAAAAGAATCAGAGACTCTCACTTTTAGGAGTCCCAAAAGAATATTGAGCTATACAACCATAACATGTATGCAGAGGACCTAGCACAGACCCGCGCAGGTTCTGTGAATCCAGAATCTTGTTTGGTTCAATTTTTTTCAGAGAATAATTCTTCCATTAACGATTTGCATAGAGGAGAGAAGACATAGTATTCTAATTTCTTGTCAGCAATCCATCCATGCTTCTGATGTTTGAGCCTGGGCTTCATCCTTGTCTCTTGTGATGCCTGGTTCTCCAGATTCTGAGTCTTTCCTGACTTCCAAAGAAAGCAGACTTCCTGTAGGCATCGCCATTGCAGGTGCTTAGAGACCAGCTTGCCGCTTTCTAAGCCTGTTGTCTCTCCCTGCATCCGCTTTATGAACACGCTTTACTGATACCGCATCTACTGTTGGCATAGTTCAGACTCTTCTTCTCTTTGTGTACCTACATTCCTAAACTATTTCAATCATTTTCATGAGACTCCAATAAGAAGTCAAGACAAAATGTGTTAATGTGTTCAATTAGAAGTTTTTTTGTCTTTCTAGCCTTTGTTTTGGCCCATTTCCCACATTATCTTACTCTTGGCTGCTTATGTTTCCAGTGTAATTCCAAGTGGATGTGGCACCCGTGGCTCTTTAGTCATTCTTTCCTGTCTTGCTTCAGCTGAGCACAGTCCCTTATCTTATTATACTTTGTTCCTTGCTTTGTGTACTTCCAATCTGGTGAAGATAGGTGTTAGCTTTCTCTGGCATCTCCTCCACTGATACTTTACAGCAATGGTTCTCCACCTTCCTAATGCTGCGACCCCTTAATATGGTTCCTCATGTTGTGGTCACCCCCAAGCATAAAAATATTTTTGCTGCTACTTCATAACTGTAATTTTGCTACTGTTATGAATGGTAATGTAAATATCTGATATTTGACCCCCAAAGGGGTCACCAATCACAGGTTGAGAACCACTACCTTATGGGGAAGACTTTGAGAAGAAAATGTAAGTCATCAGAAATTATTCTAAGGGTTCAAATATCCAGTGGCCATCAGTAGCTCCCTGTCCTTACCTACACCATATACACAATGCTGGGGTAGGCTTCAGGGGTGGATTCCATGGGAAGCACAGCTATGAGGAACACATTTGCCTTCTAGACCCAAATTAGGTTGAGAAGGTCCAGGGGCACATGGACATGTGGGCCCATCTGTAAGTGGAAGTGTAACTGTTGAGTGGGCCTTGGTCAGAGTGTGTGTGACTTTGGGGTAGATGGAACTCAGTGGGGGTACTGTGGGTGTGAGGGATTGTTCACAATTCATTGACATTGGGCTGGGGTCTCTCTAGTAACCACTGTGATCCTTGTCAACCTCTACTTGGTGGTGTTCACATCGTACTGGCCTTTCACTGTGCTGATGCTCATCTGGCTGGCTTTTGACTGGAAGACTCCGGAGCGAGGTAAGTGCCTGGTGGATGTGTTGCCGAATGTTCCTCTTGCTACTCTCCTATTCCTGGGAGGCTCTGGTCAGTTCCCAATCAGTCTTTCAGCCTGTCCCTCCCTGGGCTAGGAAAGCTGATGGAAGTGCTCCTTTTAAGGTCTTGGAAAGACCCATTTTGGAGCTGGAGTTGGTAAGAGGAAGAAAGGGGTGGGTGTGGGTAACGGAGCAGAGGCCGGGCCCATTCTAAGTTGTTCTTGATATGCCCATTCTAGTTGCCATGTAAGAGGGCAGGAAAAGGTTAGAGGACCCCATGGTATCTCCAAAGGAGTCCAGAGGAGAGCGGGGGTGGAAAGAGCTTGTCTGTGTTTTCAGGGGGCCGTCGTTTCCCCTGTGTGAGGAGGTGGCGTCTGTGGAAACACTACTGCAATTACTTCCCAATCAAGGTGAGCCTGGGGTAGTATTGGATTGGGATTAGAGTACAGGGTGTAACCACATGGGGGCCTGGGAAAACAATGACCCCTGGAGATGCGCATTGCCCAGCCTGCATGGCTGAAATTCATGAGTTCCAGTTCTCTAGCCAAAAGAGGAGTTTCCCTCTTGGTCTTTAGCTCTCCTGTGTTGACCTTCCTCTACAGATTTTGAAGACGCATGATATTTCCCCCAGCCACAACTACATCCTTGCCTGCCATCCTCATGGGCTCATGGCCCATTCATGCTTTGGTCACTTTGCCACTGACACATCAGGGTTCTCCAAGATCTTTCCTGGCATCACTCCTTACATACTCACACTAGGAGCCTTTTTCTGGGTGCCTTTCTTCAGAGACTATGTGATGTCTACAGGTGAGTGGCTTCTGGAGCATACAGCCACATAGATGGCTACCCTAAGGAAAACCAGGGCATATGTAAGAGCAGCTTCAAAGCTGGGATTTTTTTAGATGCTTACCAGCTCCCCAGAACCACAGGCTGGAGAAGATGCTCCTTGCTTCGCTGCTCCTTGTAGAGGGGAGTGGGTAAGAATAGTTTGCAGGGGTGGGAGTAACCAAGCACCTTTGGCTTTTTCTGCCCACCAGGGGCCTGCTCTGTGAGCCAATCCTCCATAGACTTTCTGCTCACCCAGAAGGGCACAGGCAACATGCTTGTCGTGGTGGTTGGTGGCCTGGCTGAATGCAAACACAGCACGCCAGGCTCTACCACCCTGGTCTTGAAGAATCGGTATGGTTTTGTGCGCATGGCCCTTCGACATGGGTAAGGACAGCTGCTGGGACATAGGGGTGGGATGGGGTGGGGAGGATGTTCAAAAGCCCATCATGGAAGAACACCAGGCTTTGTAGTAGTTAAAGAAAAAAAAGCATGCAAACAATTGTGAATAAATAGAGCCATCATTAAAATACTGACGTGTGTGTGTGTGTGTGTGTGTGTGTGTGTGTGCACGTACGCATGCACACACATGCTTGCCCATGAGTCCCTGCATGTAGAGGGCAGAGATCAGTTTGCGTATTTATTGTTCCTCAGGCTCAGTCCACCTTCTTTTCAGAGCCAGGGTCTGTCACTGGCCTGAAATTTACCTGGTAGAGTAGGCTTAAATTGGCGAGCCTTAGCGATCCACCCACCTCCATCTCCCTGGCATCCCCAGCATGCCACCACACCTGGCTTTTTTTCTTTGAGTGTAGGTTCTGGCCATTGAACTCAGGTCCTCAGGCCTGCATGGAAAGCACCTTGCCAACTGAGCTAGCACCCCAGCTTCTATATATAAATGTTATTCAATTTTGTCAGTTCAAAATAAAGAAAAGGGCAGAGGGAAAGAAAACCACCTATAGGTTCAAAGAGAGCTGGAGAGGGTGCTGTCCAGGCCTTGTGGTAGCCTTAGCCTCTCATTAAGACCAGTCTCTCTACAAAAGGACTGTGGTTGCACCTTAGAGCAGAAAAGGCCACACTTCTTAACATGTGGGCTGAGGGGAAAAAAAACAAATGAAATGGCCTTTGGGTGTTATCTGACAGTGGTTCAGATTTGGGCATTCCAAGGGATCACTGGGCTTTCAGAAGCTACTGTATCATCCCTAAAGGCAGTCTGGCCTAGGCCATGGGACACCGGAGTCAGTTGACACCTTGATACAGCTGGATTTGAGGTCTAGGGGGCCTGTAGGCAGACCCAGGGGATACTGATGTTCAGCATGTCATCTTCAGCAGGGTCCCTATCTTTCTGCATATTCAAGGACTTGCTTTTCTTCTGCAGGGTGTCTCTAATCCCTGCTTATGGCTTTGGAGAGACGGACCTCTATGACCAGCACATTTTTACTCCTGGGGGCTATATCAATCGCTTTCAGAATTGGTTCCAGAAGATGGTACACATCTACCCCTGTGCTTTCTATGGGCGTGGCTTTACCAAGAACTCCTGGGGCCTTCTGCCATATTCTCAGCCAGTAACCACTGTTGGTGAGTAGGCCCTTTTATTGGAAGCCTTGGTTTAAGTTCTAGGATTCACTTATGTGACTGAGCCTCAGAATCATGACTATGGTCGGAGGCAGGGAGGCTGGCTAGGATGGGTGCTGAGCAGAGGGGTGAGCGTGGAGAGAAGCTGAGCTCCAGGATGAGGGCTGTCCTGTGGAGTGAACTATTCTGATGCTTTTCTCTTTCCCTTTTCCATTCTCCTTGGCAGTCGGCGAACCTCTACCACTGCCCAAGATTGAGAATCCGAGCCGGGAGATTGTGGCCAAATACCACACACTCTATATTGATGCTCTCCGCAAATTGTTTGATCAACATAAGACCAAGTTTGGCATCTCAGAGACCCAGGAGCTGGTGATAGTTTGAAAGACATTCCCCTGGCTGGATGGTGTGGAACTGGTCACAGCAGGACAGTGTGCACCTATTCAGCTTCACGTGTGACTGGAGCAGTCCTCACTGGAGGGAGGTGGGGGTGTGTCCATTCGGTTGTTTTCCGTCTCCATCCTTTTCCACTTCCATCTCTTTCTCCTAGCTTTTTTTTCTCTTTTCCACTGAGACAGAGAAGACCCTAGGCTTTACTGAAGGCACTGGAGGTTGCTCTGAGCAAACCTGAGATAGAATAAATAGTCCATCTCTGGTACTGTGGGCTCCAACTAGTTTGTTTGGAGGACTCTAGGACCTTGTGTGTCTGTCATTCTCCAGGACTGGGCACCTCAGGAGCCAGGGGACATTGGGTTCAGACAGCAGCACATTCAGGACCTGTGATTTTTAGGGGCAATCCATCATTTCTTATCTGTTTCTTCAACTCTAAAATGGGACTCATAATCCTTCCTCTGCTCACTGCAAAGGCTGCTGGCAAGTTTCAATGTTACTTACTGCATGTTACATGCAAACTGGAGAGCTACACAAAAATTTTTCTCCTCCAGTCATGTAATCCATTTCCTATCCCTAAACAATTTCCTAAAGTTCATGGTGTCTCGCTTTCTGAAAGAAAGTACAGGGCGGTATTTTGAAAGGTTAAGTAATTGATATCCCCTGGTGACTCTTGTCTATACCTAGTTTCCACCCTATAAAGCTCTACAGGAATGGTCAATGGTTTAGATCTAATTTTCCCATTTCCACCCAGGAAACTTTCCCGCACTACCCCAGCCCTATTAACTCCACTCTTTGTTTGATAATCAAATGGGAAGCCTGGCTCCCAGCAGCTACAAAGAACTTACTTTCTGAGTATCTGAGTGGCAAGTCTCTCACACTCTTAGCCCAGTGGTTGTTATAACCACATATTACACAATTTGGTGCACAGACTCTCTTAGATGGTTGTCATCTGGTCCAATAATTTTCCTGTATCGTTTGTCAAGTTGGCTTAAGCCAACCTGTGTACTTACTACAGTGTGACATTCCTGCTCTGTCTTAAATGCCTAGCCTATGTGGTTGTTTGTACACTGGTTGACAGAAGTGTGGTCATCTGCTGTGGTCTTTTCTGCCTGTGCTGTTTCTTGTGCCAGAGGTTCTACTTTCCTTGAGTTTCTCTTCTATACAGTGTCTTTTTTTTCTTTTTCTTTTTGGTGCTGAGCATCAAACCAAGGTCCTGACACTAAAGATAGTCTACCACTGTGTGACATTCCAAGGTGTTCTTAAATTTTCTAGGCTTCTGCGACTGAAACCCGCTCTCCAAAGCAGCCAGAGGACCAACCTGGGTATCATTATCATCTGACCACTGCAGGCTCAGGTTCATCCACATTACTTGGGGGTCAACATTTTCCACAACAGGACAGAGGCTGCTGGGGTTGGGAAAAGTTCCATCTACTATTCTGAGCTACCTGTTACTGGCTGTCTGTTCTTGGGATCTCCTTCCTTAGAATAGCTTCCAAGGGTTTCTCCAGCAAACAGCATGGGGCCAGGCAGTAGAGGCAGCATGGCAGAGTGGAACACACACCAGGGAAAGAGCCAGGCTGAGGCCCTTACTAGTTGAGTGGTCTTGGGGGAGCTACTTAACATCCTTGGGCACTAGTTTTGTCTGCAAAAGGAGCCAATTTGTATATTAATGGGGAGCTGAAGGTTGGATCTCTCCAAGATGTTTTGGGCAAGGTTTGAGATGTAGAAGCCACGTTTTCAAGTTGAAGGTGGCCCCATGCTGTGTGCTCTTGTCCTATGACAATATGCCTTCTGGCAAGACCTCAAGCCAAGGTAAATGAGCAGGAGATGCATAGTTTGGTGCAAAGAGAGCAAGTGGGATGCACTGGTAAGAATCTTAGACTAGTCTCCTTCTGGTGCTCTCATCAAAATGGGTTTCTCGAGCCTTCCCCGGAGCTCATGTGTAGTGGCATCACTTATGAAGAAGCATGTGACATGCAGGAAGAGCTCAAGCTGATTTCAAGAGTGGGGAGGGGAGCACTTTATTTGCAAAGAATAAACCGTTAATTTACACAAACTTACATCCCTATTTATATACATTATATATAGTTTATATACACAGTATCTCACACAGGATGCTGACTTCCCAAAGCAGCATTGGCCTGTTCCAGGCCATTCTCACAACAAATTTCCCTCACCCCCATCTCAGCTGGAAGCTTTTTGAATAAAGAAACACACCTCACCCCCTCCTAGAAAGAGCCCTGAAGTGAATTAAAAAAACAAATCAGGTTCTGTGGTGCACACGGCCTAGGGAGACCCCAGGCAAGGGTGGGAACTCAGGCAACACTAGGGAGGCCTAAAAACTGCCTGGCTCTGAGTCAGTCCAGAGCCTTCCAGCCCAGAGGCAGGAGCTGCACAAATGCCTTGGGGTAGTGTGTATGAGGAGGCGAGCTCCGATGAAGGCTGCGGCCACACTCCCTGCCTGGCCAGGCTCCTGAAGGGAGACAAGCCCTTATAGCCTTGAGTCTGTGGGTGTATGAAAGAGGAGGCCCCATGGGAACTGCTGCATCTGGAGGTGGGACCTGCTCACTGTCCTGGGCAGGCCATTTCCCCTGTCTGAGCATCACTTTCACACGAGTAACAGGATAGGATGTAGGTTGGGCTGTATTCCCACTAAGAGCCTTTCTAGATCAAAATTTCTCTAGATCTGTTTGCATCTACTAGAAGATGCATAAAACAAAGCACTCACATGAGGATCAAAGTTCTCGCTTACCTCTAGGGTCCTTAGCTCTTGTTTCCTAAGATACAGAGATTTGGCTCAGGATGGATAAAGGGGCAGCTAAGGCAAATGCTACATCTTCCAGGGAACCAGTAGCCAAATAACATCCAGCAGTCACATTTTGTGCCAATTTGGCTTCTGAAGCTCAGGCAGCTGGTAGAGGCTCCTGCCATGCAATTTTCCTACAAACCTGTCATCTGCTTACTCAAACATGACCCATTCTCTCTGCTAGCTTTGGGGTCACTTCACATCTTAACAATTCCAACTGTTAATCTCTATCCCTATTCTTCTATCAGTAAATGCTGCACCACTTCGCCAATGGCCATAGCACAGTAGGCCTCCCCACTCTCTACTATTTCCTCCCCCAGCCCTCTTCTCCTAGGGCTCCTTGTGAGGGGTTCGGATGAGCAGCCCAATTCTCCTATGATCTGCACGCACAGAATGCGATGGGGTTGGCATGTCCTGCAGGGGCACAGTTAGGAAACTCATTTCCTCCCAGCCATGGGCTTTAGAAGTGTCTTAGCAGCCTCCCCCCCATTCTTGAGAGATTCTGGCAACATCAAGGTCTTTGTAATATGGCAGAAGGAGAGAAGGAGTCACACTTAGCTATAGGAAACAGACCGGCTCCCAGAACTTGTGTCTAGGGTTAGAAATGGAAGTCTTGTCCCCCATGGCAGCTCCTCATTGGATGATTGCTGCTTTTATCAGATGGGTGAAAGATCCTGAAGGCTACCTGCTCTGTGGGATCCAGAGCTCAAATGGAAGATTCTTCTCAAGACAAGAACTCTTAAGGTTGATCACTGGGGCTGTTTCCCAAGAAAACACCCAAGTCTTCTCCCACAGAACCCCTGGCAGCCAAGAAAACAGGCAGTACCATCAAGTGATAAAAATTGAAGATTGTTAAGTTTCTCCCTAGGACCCCCCAATGATGTCAATTCCATACAATCACCTTTATTTGTTTTTCCTGGACCCCAAATTCCACACAGTGCTGTGGTAAGGGACTAGCTTGGGAGTCACCTCACTAAAGGCTCAAGTCTGTGACTTATACTGGGTGAGATCTTAGTCAAGGCCCTTTACCTCCCCAGCCTTACCTATATAATATAACTCTGATATTCTCTATCCCGCCTTCTTCAAAGGAAATACTAAAAGAGGAAGTAATCTTCAAATACTAAGGAGAGGGTTTGGTAGTTCCTGCTGCCCCTGCTGAATGTTCAAGGCCTTCAGGGTCAGATGCAGGTCTAAAGTTTACCTCAGCTGGAAGGCTGCCATTAGACAAAGCCCGACCACCTCCTGCCCTGACCCTTGAAGGACCAAGCAATGTGGCTACTTGGAAATGGAGGCACACCTGAGAAACCTGTTGTTCTTCATGACATTCAGGGATGTATTTTCCATCTCTTCAGAAAGAAATACATTTCAGGAGCGTGAGGAGCAGGCTGGACAAGGCTGACCTCCCCTGCTTTGGGCTGCACCTGACACCCTGAAGCCAGGCAATGGGAAAGAAATTGTGTGAATAATCCTAGCGTAGGACCATGCCGGAAAATCGGTGGAGGTGCCTTTGGATCTGAACTAGGGGTCAGGGCCCTGCCCAATAGTCAGACAGGTTTCTGTGGAGGCTGTCTCTAGGAGAGCAGCATAGACCTCTATGGTGACAGTAATCTGCTTCTGAAGGAAGACTGGGCTAGTGGGCCATCAGCTGCTGCTCTTTCAGATGAGACCTAACCTAACGATCACTGATCTAATGATCACTTGGATTGACCGATTGATCACTGGGGTTGCAACGAACATGAACAAATCTCCCTGCTTTTCCATTCCTACTTCTCCCCCTTTCTGGGCAAGGTAGAAAAGCCCTGCTTTGCTAATGTCCAAGGGAGTCTGGGGTTTGGGAATTTAGAAGTCTACCATGGTGGTAACTTTCGAGAGCCACTGATATTCAAACTCTAAGGGGCCTTTGGAGGTTATCTAGTTTAACCATCTGCTCCCAGCACAATTTTGTTAGAATTAGATGAATAATTGTATTGCTTAATCAATGGGAAATTCTTTGTGCCCAGATAATTTAAAGAATACACCAGACTCATGAGAGATGGGTCCCACATCTCAGACAGAGGTAGGCACTGTGGAGAGAGAAGATAGGACTTCCAGTCAGTCTGGGGAGGGCGATAGGTGGGAAGACTCCAGGTAGTTTTCGGAGAGTGGAGCAGAGCTGTAAACAAAGTGAGACATGTGCAGCCCCAAGTATCGGGATCTTACATAGGTGGGGTGTGGCCATGCCTGCAATGATCCCAAGGCAGAGCAAAGTTCCCAGCTCTGGAGTCCAGCAAGCTGCCACAGTGTACCTCTCAGCCTGAGTGGGAAGAGTTGTTTGAGCCTCTTGTAGGTCATAGTGCAATACAGCAAGAATGCCGCCTGGGTCTCTGCCACAGGCACTTGCCTTCTTCTGACCTGATCCTCTCCTTAAGTTGCAACCTGATGCCACCCCCAGCCAAGAGAGAAGCAGCAGCCCCCTTGGAGTCAGAGGGTCACCCCTAGAATCTGGAGTGCACCTTTGCTTTTTGTGGCCTACTGTCTTGGATCTTCAGTTTAGTGCAACAAATGATAAATCTGATGAGGGACCTAGGGGTTGAGGAGTCACCATAAGCCAGTCAGCAGGGAGCCTAAGGAGGTTCTACTTCTTGAAAACCCTGGGGCTCCATCAACTGTCCTGGCAACTCAAGATCATTCTGGGAAGTAGCACAGGCCTTGTCATCCTGGAGTCACTGGGGAATAAATAGTACTGGGGCATTTCTCTCTGTGGCTGCAACGCCAATATACCTCACTCCACAGCAGCACTTAGAGGTTCTGGGAGTCCTGGCTCCCAAACCTGGGGCAGGGGCATGGGACAGGAAGGAATGGGAGAATCTAGGATGCAGGGGCTTCGCCCAGCCTGATGGCCCCAAAGAAGGTGGTGTGCTTGCTCATATTGATAGAGATGTCGGCGTGCACCATCTTCACGGCAATTTTCTGCCTGGCCTTGAGGAGGCACACGCCTGCAGTATAGCAAGTGTTGTAGTTGGTCTTTCCTGTCTCAATGCTGCGGGTGCACTGCAGGAAGGGCTTCTCATCCACCACCACCTCGTAGCTGGCAAAGTCAGTGAAGTTGATGTAGTACACCTGGGTGAGAGGCAACGAGAAGGGATTGGGGGAGAGAGGAAAAAGAGGGTGGGCCCTCCCCTGCTGAGCAGATAAAACCTCCTCAGATGAGCTGCCAGTCTACCCTGCGCAGGGGGGCGGTGCTACCCGAAAATGTGCCAGTTGGTCAACAGGAACAGCAGGGTGACAGGATCACTGTCCTTCTACTCCATGGGCTCAAGGGGCTGAGCGAACCTTTCTTACAGACTGCTTGAGTCCAAGAAGTGAGCCTTATTTTCATTTCACTGGCCCTGCTCCCCAGCCCTGGCACGAAGCTCTGCTTTGCACACTTTCGGTGCTTAATGGGCGCTCCAGATCTACCCTCCTGTTCCCATACTGAAGACTTTAGGAGAGCGCTTAAAATCTGTGATGCCTGAGGGAGCTCACAGTAATGACTTCCCATTTCTCCAGCTTGTGAACAGAAACTTCCTGAGCTTGCAACACCCGCTCCGGTATTGCACTCCTCTCCTGACTCAGGGCACCTTGGCCCTCCCACTGGCTGGCTGGAGAAGCAGGTCCTGAGCGAATGAGAGCCAGCTCATACAAATGAGATAACAAATGCAAATCCTAGTCTCCTAACTTCATTCTCAGGCCAAAGAGGAAGTGTGAACCTACGGCCTGCTTTCATGGAGACTTTCTTAGCTCACACGGGCTATTCCTAATCCTCCCCTGGGTCCAGAAATTTACTTTCCATCCTCCATTACCTTTTGTCGGCACATCCCACCCTGAGCTTTGATTTTCACCACTACCAAATGGAATTTAGTTCACAGGATATGGGGATTATGCCCACATGCTGTATAGGAGTGGGGACCTTCCTTTATCTGACACCTTAAATCACTTCATCAAAATGACTCTGGAGGCTCTTTGACTGGAAACTGTATTTAAGTGCCACACTCTCGGGCCAGGACCAAGCTGTGTCAGGACACATTGTGTGCCTGGTAGGTGTTTGTTAACCCAGCTTCTCTGGTGACTTCCTCTTGAGAGCCATATGTTGGCTCCTCAGTC